>LYUA01001088.1:239130-250266 GCA_002093875.1 Calopteryx splendens | reverse complement strand
ATATATATATATATATATATATATATATATATATATATATATGAGTATATATTATATTATATATATTTATGAGTAGAATAACAAATTTAAATCACACATTTTAATGTGAAATATTTCGAAATTTAAAATTTCTCTAAAAGAGCGGAAATAGTTTCACCCAACAAAATGCCTAACATCATGCAATATCCCGTTCACACAATGATAAATAAACACAAGTTCGGTAATGTTTTGAAGCCAATTTTTTATACTGATTTATAAATAATTTCTTTCTATACTAATGACAAATTATTGCGCTAAGCCAGAGAATATTTAGCTAATACTTTTTGAAATATCATTGACCGTAAAATTTATTTGCGCCCTACTTTCAACATGTTAACTTTGATTTGTTTCCTCCTTGCTTGGGCACAAACTATATGTTTTTATACTTCAAGTGAGGATATACTCGAAGTTCCTTTCCTAAAGGCCATTTCCCAATTTAAACCGTACTATATTATGAGAATAATCCGCTTTACTATCCTCTCACATTCCCGTGCCATGATGGTAAACATAAATAAACACGCTTTTTCTCAATTGTGGTAGAAAAATGCATTTTCTTTTAACAAAGACCGATGGCAAGCAAACCAAAAAAATTGTACTTCTTGAAAACCACAGCATCTTTCGATTAATCACTTTGAACTCACATCTTCTCCGAAAATATCTGCGCCTAAATATTTAAACAATTTGATGAATATGATAAAACAACAATGATGATTGCTTTCTCATACTTAAATTCAAATCTAAGTTCCACATTTTCGAGATGTAATAATTAACTTTAATACGGGAAAGGCTGTTTTGTGGCATAATTGAAATACTTGAAAATAAGGAAGGGTCGATGTCCACTTTGCTTTGGAATTCATTTATATTCCTGATTCTCTTGCCACAATATTTATGAAAAATTTTATACTGTTAACTTCCCCAAAATAAAAATGTGACTTGACTAAAACTTAACTCGTATTAATAAGCAAACCACATGGAAATCTCAAGAAAGAAAAACTTATATGGGAGCCATGGAATAGACTGAAATTGGAAAGCGACGCAGACAATTATTCCTCTTACGTCCAAGCGCTGATGAGTTTTTCGAAGAAACAGAAGCCTTACGCAAGAGACTTGGATTGAAATTGTAATTCCTATCGTGTCGGCGATTTGATATAGGCTGCCTTTTCCCTTCTCCCCATACTCTCCAGATGGCATTTAAGTCAGCGCAAGTCAGACCAGAGGGTAGACGTTTTTTGGGTGAGCAAACGGCGAAGTTTGGCTCGTCGCCTTCGGAAACTCCGTGGAAAAAAAATTCATGAAGCATTATTATGGACGAACAGAAGAGAAAAAAGAATGCCAAGGCACAGGCGGCCGGGTGACTCCTTAGTAAGAGTAAGGGCACTCGGGCATGTCCCCACTTTCGACTTCGAGAATGGATTTAGATCCATTCTCCCTATGTAAGGTGAGCAGTCGATCCGAAGGATTTTCCTCTAAAGCAGTCGGCGACTGTAGAAAACCAGTCGGGTTTGATTGAGACCCCATTTCGACCGTCGCTGTCACTGCCGCAACTCCCATTGCTCTCCACACAACGAAACCCCCCACCACTTCCCACGAGCGCACGCTCCGAAAGAACACTTCAACGACACCTGCACCGGTCGACTGAACCCCATAGTCTCCCCTTCCTCCTCGCTGCCCCAACCCGTCCTTCCCAACGTGCGCTACCCACGGTTAAGGATGGATGAGGAGCGGGGGCGTTGCTCCGCAGAGGACTACTTCCAGAACTTCCACACGGTGGGAGATAAGAGGACAGGGAGAGCCATTATTCCCCATGCCATTAAATTACCACTTCCTTTCCCAGAACACGCGGGCACAGCAAGGTGCTTCGGAGAGGTCACTCAAGCCAATGGAAGGAGGCACAGGGCTATCCCCGAGACGCAGGATGATTGACTATCGTATCCCTCGGAAGTATTCACCAAAATCCCCTCTTCCTACATAAGTGCTTCATATTTCACGCACAACGTTATATCCCGCGACATCCAACATTAAAAGGGGTATCCGATGCCTGCACCCCATCCGTGTACGCATGTAACTCGTACGGGACGTACAGGACAGTTTTGCACTTGATGTATTCGAGGATTTGGATACGCAATTTCCATAGTTCTTTTTTCGAGTGCCCATCCATCCTTTCCAGAATCTGCGCGTACTTCTATCGAGCCCCGGAGTATTTGTATCGCCAAATTAAACATTTCCGAAGGAAAAGAAAGTTTTCACCCCGCAGGGGAACCCCTGCTAGTTCATCAGAACAGAATATAAAATAGCCTCATATTTCCTGCACTAAAACCATCAATTGCATTTCCATACGAATATTAGTTTGCTGCCCCCCACCATTCTTTCCTTTCTAATGCTAACTCCTTTACATCCTGAAAAGACTTACTTCTAAGTTCTAACATTCCCATTTACTTGGCTTACGTAATGTCCCATGCTCTTCTTCGTGGCGCCTTCCCTTCCATCATGTTAATAATAAATTATTTATGTCACACAGTGTGCCCAATCCAACTTGTTTTTTTTCCGTCATTGTTCTCCATAAAGTCTTTTTTGACTATATTTTTCTGCATAATACTATTTCATTTCTAATTATATCAGTCCTTTTTATCTTCAGCTTCCACCAGGGTCCGATGGCTTCTATTCTTCTCGTCTGTTTTTTCAATGGCCCATGTTCGTCATCCATGCCATAACCAACACGAATGCTTTCACGTAATGCTTTCTCATTTGTAGATTAATCTTCTTTGAGCATGTAGTTTCCTATTTGACGTAAACGTCTTCATAGGTTAAACTAATGTTCGCTTGATATCCGTTGAGCTGCTTCCCTCGAATACTATGCTTATCCCAAGCTAGGTTAAAGATTCCACTTTTTTTAATATCTACCCTCCAAATGCAACTTTTCCAGCACCTTCTTTCTTCCGAATACTAATAATTAAATAACTTGATGCTGATTTATGCCATGTTCTAAAGTAATTGGTCCATTTTGTTTATCGATGCCTGCAAATCTTTTGTTTTCTGCGTTGTCATCTGCGAAGCGGCACATTCTGATTTCTCCGTTCATTTTAATTCCCTTGATGCCTATTCCACGTGCTCATTTGATTGCCTATATCATGTATATGTTCAATAGTGTTGATGAGAGAATACGTGCTTCTTTGATGAATTCCTTTATTTATTCTTGCTCATATTCTTCTTCCGCCTTTCATTAAGCTGACTTGGTTCTTATGCATTGGGTAGATTGTTCTCGTCTTCGTAATTCACGCCAAACGGCCATAGATACTTCAAAATTAGTTCCATTTGGCAGCGTCTAAAACCTTCTTCCTTTGAACCTGAAGATTCTGGCGGCAATACCGGCGAGATCGTCGTCCAACGACGTGAATCAACGCGGGAGCAACACCAAACTCTGAAGTCACCTTCTTCTTGAGTCTATAAAAGCCTCACATAATGGCTTGTTGACATGTATCATTTTTTGCAACTATGGCCTCCCTTGTTCCCCCATTCTTCCCGAAAATGGTTTTTCGACAGGATTTCTTAATGTATTCTCTCTATTTTTCGACGGATTATTTGAGTTAGTCGTTTGGACGCATGTGATACCAGACTCAACGTTCTGTTTCTCGCATCCTTCTGCCTTCCTGGCTTCGGCACTGCAGTTATTACTTCCCGAATTCCTTCAGCAATTTAAACCTTCCTAAAAATCATTCATTACCTTACATTAACTTTACCTAGGAGAACTTTGATAAATTTTTTCTTGAATTTGACCGATCTTGGAGCCTTGTGTTTTTTTAAGGCCTTTCTTTATCGGTATATCTGGTCACAGGCCGCCTTCACATAAATTACAATGTATCCTTCTATTATCATGTTCCCATTTTCAACTCCGACACTCTGGAATTACGTTTTTCTTTGTCCGATTTGACTCTTCACTGGCTTATAAGGTGTTTCGTCGTTGTATTTATTAATGTTGTCGTTGATTTCTACGAAGAAGCTTTCAATCCATTTTTCTATGGATCCATTCATCATTCCATCTTTCCACCCAATCTTAATTCTTCATCTTCCTCCCTAAACTCTGGTATGACTTGATTTCATAACTCCTTGAGCAGGGCTTCAATTTCTCGTTCCTTGAGATGATATATTTCCGCCTTTTGGTATTATTTTGTATTAATGACAATCTACTGGTTAGGGTATGTTTCTGATGGACGCACGACACTAACATCTCAACAGCCCACACTACAATGACCCATTCTTCATTTCCGCATATTTTTTGCCACCCTTCATTTTGTCCAACATGCCTAATCATCTCCTCCCTCTAACTCGTTTACCCAATATTCTCCCTTCTATCACTGACTTCAACAATCTATCACCACTCAGTACGCCCTGCATCAACTCCTCCCGCCTTCTTTGGATGCTTCCCAATAGCCTTCCTCACCATGCGCAAAATCTCCTTGATCGTTTTTCTTTCCGTCCATTTCACTGTTTCCATCCTTCTCCATACCCACATTTCACAACCTTCCAACCTATGCTTGTCACCTTGCCTCAACGACCAAGTTTCTTTTCCATACAAAACCACACTTCATATAAACTTCTTCACTAATTTTTTCTTAACATCCTTGCCATCAATTATTTCCTCTTTGCAAAATCTTATTTACCTAATGTGATTATTCTTCTTTATCCATACCACATTTCCTACCTTCGTCTAAAACACTACCTAAAAAGCTAAAATGTTCTATCTGTCCAAGTTTATGCCCCCCTACTATAGTGTTTAACTTAGGCTTCCTGTCTCAAAAGCCCCATTACCTTCGTTTTATTCTCATTTATTTTCATTCCATACCTATCATACTGGCTGTGCCCAGCAATGACTGCAACTCCTTGGCTGATTATTTAACCTATCAGCTATTTAATTTTCTTCTTTATCAGGATGTCACCTTGTCTCTCTCGATCAAGAACTACTTATTTGCTGCTTCTGTTATAGCGTTCTTCAAATAATTCCATTTTCCAGAGTGCTGGTCTCTTTTCCTACTAAACTCTTCTTCGGTGGTGGCACTGAATCTTTCTCTTGGACATTTCTCTTTCACGGATTTCGTGTTTCATCGTGCATCTTTTTTTTTAATCTCTTCATTTTCTTCTGCCGGAATTGTCTGTCCACTACCACTACAGTGAGATCATTTTTTATTTACGTATGTGCCGGGATAACTTACACACCGCTTACCTTGATGCCTGTGCCCTTATATGAAGGGAATTAGTCGATTTGACTTTTGGGAACCTTGATAAGGTGGTTGGGAAACCAACGAGGTGATTTTTCTTATCCTCCTCGTCGCAGTAATGCAACCGATTCAGTGAACTTCACTCTCACGCAGTTGGGGCAAATTTACACCGGACCCATCTTCATTGTCTTCGCTATCAGCTTCATTAGTCTGCTAGTGAAATGCGGCGGCGGTGGAAAAATCAGAAAATGACTTTTTTGAAGGCTGAAAAAGTTTTTGGCGTCACCGGTATTTGAACCACGATCCTACGAGTAAGAGTCGTAGTTGGACTTTTTAACTACTCCTAAGCTACCTCAACCCCTGCATATGCTCACAGAAATATTAATTTAAAGCATTTTTTGCATACTCCCTACAGGAGCGGCTGAGTTTTGTGCGTCGAAATTTTTGCGAACTCCGAGGTGCGGTGTAAGTCGGAACGTTTTCGCAAGAAATTTTATGACACTCATACATCAACAAGTAATTTTAATAATACATTAAGCCCAATGATTTTAACGAAACAATTGGCTTCAATTTTTCAAGCACAGGGTTTTAGGGATTCCACCTGATTTTCGGAAAATTGTCAACATTCGATCTCTTTTCTACACGGTTCCCAAACACAAAGCACCACGAATCTTCCTAAAGTGGTCAATTTCGGTGATATTTTCGCTTTACCCCGCCATTTTCGGGAACAACCGGAAATGAACTCGCCACGCTGTCCAAGATGAGATTGTGATTCAGGAATAATACATTTACATATTTTAGAGAATTAGAACTGGAATGTTCATCAAAGGCGAAATAAAATAAAATACCTTTGTAGTTCATCTCGAAAAACTACATGAAGTTATTCGGAAGATACAGAAATCATTTTACAACTTTTTTTACTACCTAAAATTTCCACATAAATGTTTAAAAACCAACTTTTTTTACTTGCCATTATCGTACTGACAGCAAATGGTAGATACACCCAGTTTTACCACAAAAAGAGGCGGAGCCAATCAGTTATTGCACCACCATTAGACCGACTCTTCCAGAGCGGACTATGAATTGGTACTCGATGTGAAAACAAAAAATAAACGTGTACAGGTTCTTTGATTGTTGTTGACCTGTTTTTGTATCACATGACCCGTGCCGCAACGGACGGTGGGAAAACGGACGGGCCCTTGAGAGCATAAACAACCTACATTACAACATTGTTCAAATTCCTACAAATACACAGATGCCCGCGGCACTTGTTCTTGATGCATTTACGGGACCTTTGGTCGGGATGGAGCCTGGAAAGGTGAATGGTAGGGAAAGGGTAGGCACCCACGTTCGGGGAAATCACTGGGCCAAGTCCTTCACGGCTGTCTCCAACCAATAAAGAAATGGAAGGTTTACGAAAAACGACTCATATTATTATCTTTAATACTTTCGAAAGAATTCTTAGTAAACAAATAAGGTGGTTTTATAGAGACTAATGCGATGCGCGTCCATCCAGTACTTCGACGCTGAATAGGAAACACTTAATCGAGACCATAATATTAGCACGCATAAGGAATAGGTACACCTCCATAATAGTCTTATTAAGGGACGAAAATAATAATGGGTTGCATATCAGGTACGGCATAAAATAAATTACGGAAGAATAACTGAAAGAGATTTAAACTCAGTTATGCAGTGACAATACGTATATAGGCATTTCTCGAAATTGATCATCCCTGATAATTGTAAAACGATACCGCAATATTACGAACTCATACAAATACTTACAATGCCTAAAGGAGATACTTAGCACGTAAAAGGTCATTCTTTAGGCTTTCGTCGGAATTATGCAGATCCAACTCACTCTTGAAGGATAAGCGGAATAAAGCATTCGAGAGAGCAGGAAATATTATTTGGTGATTTAAATGGGAATTTGACTATTTGCACGATAATCTTAAAACCGATTTCGCCAAAAATTGGCCCAAAATGGATCTCAAAAGCAGATTACAGGCTAATTTAATGGATTATGCAACAGCTATATTTAGAATTAAGTATGATTCTTAGCGCCTAAACAAAGTAAACTACAAAACTTAACCTCACGTCTATAACGTAAAATTTTCCTTTGCAATAACGCTATAAAACCTTTATGTGAAGAATCAATAAAGTTTCCTCGACCAATCAAAGTTGTCATTTAATTGTCCCGAAAGCAAATAGGTACATCTAGCAGTAGAATCATATTGATGAGAACGGAATTTTTCAGTATTGAACTCGCAGGTAGTAAATTTCCGTACAAAGCATCTTTTAAATCTTTGCAGTACACAATAAAAAATAGGAGTTTCCTATAAGATTTATCTTTCATCAGTATGCATTTCTCCTCACTTCTACTTTAAATGCAATATCAATCTTTATTGGTGTTTCCACTTTCAAATAGCACTAAGAAACTTTGATGGTTTCTGGCGTGACTTCATGGAATCAGTTCATATTTGAAATAAAAATTGTAACATTGTGATTCCACAATATTATATACATAATATATAATATTGTGGAATCACAAAGTTAAAATTTTTATTTCACTAAGAAACATATTATACAGCTAATATTAAAATCAGACAGCCATCACATATATTTGAATTAAGGTCTGTGCAGCTAAGTGGAAAAATATTTCTCGTATTATATTAGGTTCTTTGAGAATAACAACAGTTTTTACTTCCCGCACAAAATACCAGACTGATTAGTAGGTAGTGTAAATCACTCATAAATATTCTTTGTTCATACTCTACTTGTAGCGCCTAAGATTTTCTTCGTATTTGAAATTCGACACAACAAGTATTAATTTAATATTATCTTTAGCCGGTTAATTATACATCTAAACAACGATAAAAGTAAATTCACAATAGAGATTTTTGAGGATGAGATCAAGTCAATATGTAGCTCAAAAATTAACATTATATAAACTCAACAAACGGAGATAATTGCTTATTATTTAATTTGATTTACGCATGACCAGGCATTAATATAAGTACATGCACGCAGATCACAGACTAATATATATGCATGACTTCATCGTTATCATCTTCTGTGGTATTACACATAATTATAAGTAGAAAAGAAACTAATAATGAATGGATGATCACCCGAAATGGTGCTCTTGAGTGTAGTATATATAACTATAATTATTCTCTATATAAATTTCAGTAATATTATATAGTATAAATTTCGAATTAAAAAAAAACTTTTGACCAATAACGTTCTGGATGCAATATTTAAACTTTGAGTATTATGTCTATGCAAAAATTAGTGAAATTAGAAATATACCTATAAACTGACCATAAATATATTAAAATAAAGATGAAAAGGGATACACAAAAAAGGCAGAGAAAAATATTACGTTTTGGCAGTCACACCACTTTCGTCAGGCACAGAGAATTAATTTTCCCTGAATTTTTCATGACTCTATTCTCCATTGCTATTAAAATATTTACCATGCCCACTCTGGATGAGATCAAGCTACGGGTCAACATGAGATCCAGTAATTCTTCAAGGGTTAACGCAGACGTAGGTGCCGCATACTCTATGAAGTGTTCTTTCGTGTTGCTGGCAAATGTGCAGAGATAGAAAATGTGGAAACCCCTGAAAATAAATGCCATGTCACAAATTTAAGACGAAACATAAAACGAATATGAAGTAATTAGGCTTAAAAACAAGAATATTTTGAGAGCGCCAATATAAGATAAACATTTGAAGGTCATGGAGGTAAGCGTGATTTTTAAATGAAGCGATTTGATTTTCTAAAAATAAATAGGTTTTTAACGTATTTCTCAGTAAATTTTTCAATCAATTGAATCTTCTTTGTGGTAAAATAACATAAAATATTTATATCAAGGAGATAAGACAGGAAAAAAACCATATAGTGGTAAATGTTTACTATCGTGTTAAATTTTTAAGTGATAATACGCACTTTAGTAACTAATGGTAAGAACTCCAGAGATATTTCGGATTGCACCTGATAAGGGAAAACAGATTCTAAATGATGTATCTGTTTCCAAAATTCCCTTGGGTGCATTGACACAAATAAAATTGGAACCAAGATTTGTGGCAAACATATAAGTACACTAATTTTGCTTTTTCATCTAAACTGTATGTACATGCCTTAGATGAGAACACTGCAAAAAAATAGTTCAGTTCCTTCACGATCTCACAAATTAGTTTCTCCGAAATTCAACACTTTTATGAAAACTTTCAACCATTTCATAAAATTTTGAAGCTTTAAATTACTATCGCAGCACTAACCGAATAATCTTACCCCACGGATGTAGAAAAAAATCAATTATCTCCAACCAACGACTCGGCAACTGGGGCAAAGGTATTCACGCGCTGTCTCGCTCTTCTCTAGGTGAGTTCCGATCCTGTCAGTCACGTCTCTCGCAATAGAAAATCCTGATGGGAGGGATAATTAGCCCGCCGCTCCGCAAACGCGCGACCGCACGCAGGCGATCCGTTGGACCTTGTAACGATTCCGTTGAACTCTGTGACCAGTTCAAACCAGGCAGAATGGCACCTCTTTGTTGCGTGATGGTCGAGTATTGAATAAAAATAAAACTCGGTGAAGGCCTTTTCGCACGCAAAAGGGTCCCCGGAATAGGGGTAGCCGAGAGCCGCCACGGTGGTGGGAAGGTGGTTAAAACACTGAAACCGTGATGGGAAAATGGCGGAGGGGGGGAGGTGGGCGACGATCGGAGACGATGCGGCTTCGAGGGAAGAGATATTCAGGGAGTTATGGGCCGCCGAAGGGGTTGGCAATATCATTCAGAGGGGGGATCCTGGGCGTGGAGGGGTAGGGCGGGTGACGGGCGATTGCTGCGGTCCAATCGGGGTCGTATGGGCGTATGGGTGTACAGTGGGAATGGGGGGGGGTGGGGGAGCCGAGAGGTGTGGACTACCGCTCACCCCTCGCCTAGAGTGCACGGCACCTGGGACACCGAACTATATATAAGCCGCACGCGAGCCATGTCCGTCATTGTCAGCGAACAGTCAACGATCACAGAACAACATTTTCTGAAACCACTCCACAAAATCCAACCAACCAACATGAAGGTCCTGGTGAGTGAATTCGCTTCGGCGGAAGTATTCGAACTGTGCTATCGGCCGCTGCAGCGGTGGTCGAAGGAGGACGGGTGGCCTATTGGATTAGCTCCACGTCGTTCGGACAACACGACTCGGAGTAGAGGCCGTGAAGTGATTCGACCAGGCCGTTAACATTACCCAAACCAGTGTATCCGATCCCCGTCGCGCATCTACGATTCCTCCTGGTGTCATTGTTAATTTGTCACTGCGCCACTTTCACTCTTATTTAGATATTTAAAATTTAATTTTAACTGGAGACCAATCTTGTTGCATCAAGTAACCACTTCCTTAGAAAAAGTAGTATCTTATATAAATCTCTAAATTTTTAAATTCCCTTTAGGAATGATTCATTTAATATCCACCATGCTACTGAGACGTTAAGTTCATTCAATTATTTTCTGGGTCTCAAAGGAACGATTTAATAATAGAGAGAAATAGTAATTTATGCTAATAAGGATATATTTGCACAGTATTTCGTATTACATTTCCTCACGCCTTTTACTGCCTATCCACCCGGTGCATTCCTTCCTTCAAACAGCAGATTATTCCTGGAATATAAATGCACCGACTCCGACAATTCTCAATTCCTATATTAAGTCAATCAAGTTACTTTTTTTCCAAATCATTGATTAGGTAATATTGCAGTAAACCGTTACACACGTTTTTTCCGATTTCTTTTCCCGATTTCCCCCCGAAATGTCGTAAATCAAACATTTAACTATTAAAATAAATTTACGAATAGAAAATAACAGTAGAAAAT
>LYUA01001088.1:215262-225570 GCA_002093875.1 Calopteryx splendens | reverse complement strand
ATAATAAATTATTTGTGGAATAGCAGAGTTTCTTTCTACCTAATTCTTGATTTTCATTAAATTTAATGATCGGATAATGATAGAAATGGTTTAAATAAACGTCTGGGAACAAGGACAGATAAGAACAAAACAATTATGAATATTTTATAAATCACTTTAGATTTCCATATTGGGGTGTGATTGTTTTGTAATTCCTATAGCAACAGCGAGGTCAGTACCTATCACAGGGGATAATCCCATTCTTTGAAAATTTCTAAATTTTGTAAAAGCAAGTCATGAAATTGAAGACGGTATAAATTGCCATCATACGAAACACTTTTATCTGCATCAGCAAGCTCATTTGTAACTTAGAAAATTGGAAGTCCATTCGTCATTATCAGGATTAATTGGATTTTTGAATGTGCTCCAAATATTCCGAAATTCATAACGCAGAATATGCATACAATACGCCCATTACAGCTCAAAACCATAATCGTACCCGAGGTGCATCATATCCTGTGATATACACGATGGCCTGTGAGAGCGTTAACCAACGGTCACAAAAGCCTAATTTAAAGAGAAATATTATAAAAAAGATTAAGTTTGCAAAACAAATTTTGATAGGAGATAAGAATGTACTCGTGTAGGTAGTTATAACTTCATTTGCAGTGCCAAGCAGGGGCCTAGTTTATTCTAAGTTTGTTTAATACTCATGAACGAGAAATACAAAAATGCGAATACGACATGGCATTCATTAAAAGAACTAAAGAAAGGAAGCGTCCGGAGAGGACAACAACAGCGGAGATATTACAGATATACTCCGAGGTATAGTCAAGGAAAGGCTGTTTGCAATAATCGAAGACAGCTACGAAATTGGGATATTGCAGGAAGACTTGAGAAGGCAGGAGAAGATCGTTCGGCTGCAATGGAGAAGAAAACGAGAACAGAGATGTGCGAGGAACACCGAACGCCGAGCCTAGCGTGACATATACTAACCCAATATACTCACAATACCGAAATACTAACACGAATAATCAACTGAAGAAGAGTGAGAAATGTTCAAGACAAAATGTCGGAAAATCAATTTGGGTATCGGCAGAAAAGAAGAACGAGGGATAAGAGGGTCTTGTGTGCTCGAGGACTTCTATTCGACTATTATGATCAGATTGCTGTTAAAAAAATTGGAATGTATCACAAAGACAGAGAACAATCTACCAGCTACGTGAGAACCAAGTCGCTACAATGCAAATCAGAGACAGAAGCGAAAATAGCGAAAGCAAAAAATATTACAGGGATCAGACCTTCACATTACCACTATTTCATATATACTCGAAAGAGGCAATAAAAGAAGCACGATGAATGTGAATCAAAAGAATTAAAGTTAAATGGGAAGAAATTAACATGCTCCGTTCCGCTTCGTAGAAGGCATCTCAGTAGTATCAGATATTCCAAAAGACCAGCAGGCACCAAGAGTATGGACCAAAAACTTATAAGCGATATGGCACAAAGCATACACAAAGAAACCAAAATTCTAGTATGATGAGATAAGATTCAAGCAATTTATTATTGCTAATGTTTAATGATTAAAACTTTTACAAAAATCAACACCGGTGATGTATTCTTGTGTATGTATGATGAATTATAATGCGTTACGAGGAGAGAAGCTAGAACAAAAGAATTTTTCCCCCAACTCTTTAAGTATCAGAGCATGGCATGGAGGAGCTCCACGGATATCATGCGGAGATTAGCTCAAGCTAAGAAAGCGTTTGCCACGAAGAAGAAACCACTATGATCGTAGAAAATAAGTTTATAAAGAAGGAAGTGGTACGTGGAAGCATTCGCGAAGTACGACACTCGATGGATCAGAAACACGGATCACTAGAAAATCAGACCAGAGAAGATTACAAGTCTTCGAAATCTGGCGAAGGCTGAAGATCAAATGTGCAAATATATAGAGAAATAACGAAGTACACTGAGGAGAAGAGGAGAAAGGGAAATTTCGAGCACAATAAGGTATAGGTTAACCAAATGAATGGGGCACACCCTGAGATATGTTGGGTTTATTAACAGCATAATAGAAGGAAAGGCCTCACGAGAAAGAACAATACACAGGTCAAGTAAAGAAGGACGTAAGACATGCTAAGGATTATGGGAATTAGTATTAGAAAATTAAAAATGGAATTTTGCAGTCCGTCAATCTTCGTATTGAAATGCTATTGATTATGAATTAACAGAGATAAATTTAGAATAGTAGAATGGCATCCATTTGAATGAAAGACAATCCCACTCGCTCTCTAAGAGAAAACATTTTAAAACTTGAGCACACCGAATTTCAGGTACATAAGTAAATGAAGTAGTCACATATCTACTTTTATATCGGTTCGTCAGTTCAAGCAGCAATTTAATTGTTTTACAAATAATAATGATTCATTTTGTGTATCACTACATAACAGAATCTGGAAGGTGACCTTAGAATGGAAAGTGATACGGTTTCTGTTTTCCGGGATACAATATGGGAGGAGGAAATTGGCCATGACGACGTAAATCATGAAGCAAGAGTACAGCCATAACAACCGGATATGTAATTTGCGTCACATCCTCAATAAGTCAAGTCTATCGCAAAAAAATATCTATTTTTTAGTTTAGCATATGGGGGTTCTCGTGAATGATTCCCGTGTCGAAATCTAACGGATGTAATCGTAAAGTTCATACTGGTACTAATTGATTCAAAACGAAAAAATCGCCTCGTGGGCGTAAATGCAGTCAAGAAATCAGTTCACCGTGCCTTTGGGATTTCAAGTGTCAAAATTATTGGGAAAGGAATAGAAAAAGGGGAAGTGGTTAAAAAAAATTAAAAGTTAAATTAAGAGTTGAGCAGCATTTAGAAGTGAAAAGCAGACACAGCTCGCTGATTCGGTTTGATAATTTAAATGTTAGAGCAGGTCACATGAATTCATTGCACTTAATTTTCAAGCGATTGACGTAAAGGTCATCGCGTGGGCATGCTGTCGAAACTCGAGACAAAATTATCGAGAATAACATAAAATAGAGCATATCCACTGGAAAAAAGTTAAGCATCTAGAGAAGTGAAATTAAGTACTCGGAAATTTCAGGACCCGGTCGCTGATTTTGCATGTGCTTACATAGTACTTGGTTCTAGAAAAAATGTATTCGCAGCTTTACCCTCTGAACACCTTTTCCTAGCATTTTTCCAGAAATTTTTATTATTGGCTGCATTAACCCTAGAATTTTCATTGTTGATTATAAAAGCTACATTCTCTAAACTAGAGAAATTTTATAATTTAAGCAATTGCAAAATAAAACAAAACTTTAAAAAACGTGCTTGAGTGTTGAATAATGATAAAAATTAAAACTATATTAGTATTTACGTCCCCACAAAAAAAATCGGTGAAAGGCATCCACTAGAGTAAGATAAATAGTTGTAGGAGGGGGGATGTAATGGATAATAAAATCCTCTTACAGTTGAGGTCTAGTAAGAGTAAATGTGTTTTTAGGGCTCAGGATGGAAGGCCCCTGAAAAGTTTTAACCTCATCGAGGGCTTTTAGTTCACTTCCACTTAAGATAAACGCACTTTCCCTAACCGTCTACAACATTTTATTCTTCAGCTCTTCATACATTATCATCCGCGTTAATAAAAATTTCCTAATTACAATTTTACCATGACCATTATTCCTTGGGGAAAAAATACAGTCGTCAAACATTCCATCCCTGTGTTCAAATCGTTTTTTTTTACCCTTCGATAATTTTTGATAAATTATTTCCTAGATTGCAAATGGTATAATTTAATAAAATGCTTCCTAAATAGTTTCCTTTAACATTTTTTACGGTCCAAAATTGCCAATGAAACAGTTGTCTTTTCCGTGACAGAGCAGTTTTAATACTCACTCCCGCTTAGAAATAAAGACCCCTGGAAGAGAGGAGAATAAGGCCCCTGAAAATGTTTAACCTCATCGTGGGCTTTTAATTCACTTCCACTTAAGATAAACTAAAGATAATCTACAACATTATCTTCTTCAGCTCTTCATACATTCTTCATCCCTTCACGCCGTCGGAAAGTCTAGTCTACTCTTTCTTCTTTTCTAACATTGTTCCTTTTATAACAGAATTTGGAATCCCACTACCCCTTTTCATTTCTTTTTCACCCACCTTTACTATCCACTTGGAACTATTCCCACTATCTTACGCTCTTCCCCACCCTTGCATTTCTTCGTTTACTTCCTCTATATTCAAACTCATTTCGGTAGGCATAGCGTCCCGGAATTATAAATGGGTATTTTGAGTTCCTACAATATTTCATTGGCAAGGCGTTGGCTTATTTAGGGTAAGCGTCTCTCCTCAGTCGAAGTTCCTACCCGCCCATGAAAGATAAATATACCCGTTGCAAGAACTTTTGAACGAAATTTTGAACGAACAGAGAACGGTATGGACAGTGTGAATGTCATGGGAAACTTTTATTCTAATAGGAGTCACGAGTAGACGACGTTGAATTGTTCACCTTTATCCCGGAGACAATTTTCAAGAGAGGTAATTTTAGATCAAAAACAGAACTGGTCAAATGCAATCTGCGATTCACAATGACATTGGCAGATTTTAGAGTTCAGAAATAGTTTTCCAGGAAACATTGAATAACCAAATCCGTCTGTTATTACATTTTAAGGCTACTGGTACATTACATACAACGCGATTTTAAATAAGATCCATGAAGGTAGAAAAAAGTCAAAAGCGTAATGAAGATAGTCTCGGATTTTCGTAAGGAGGCAGGCAACGCGACTTAAGGTTAAAATTGTATTTTTATTCTGTACTGAGAAAAAGTTGACAACTAATGAAAAAATGTGGCACACACTGCGTATTTACAATGAAATACATTAACATGTATCTTATCTGTTTGGTATTTAATAAAAATACATTTTTCCTATCCACTGAAACTTACTCTCAAAATAAACTTGCCTGATGAAAGCATCAGCTGCTGGAACATATCCCATCTACTGCTTTTTACGTAATTACAACATGCTTCACAGTTAAACTAACAAAGATATCGCTAAATAAATAGCAAAAACGATTTTTACACAATTATTTTGAGTAAAATACGAGATTAAACGGACTGTTTACGAATTTAGGAGACTCTTTCTCCCCCTCGTCATAAGACAACTAAATCCATTTGAGCGTCTTTTAAATCGTTATAAACAACAGTCGCGGGGAATAAAATTCTTTTTGAAACCGATACTTTTCTTCTTTCCTTTTCCAAGAGCGCTATGCTCGAGTCAGTTAAATCACGCTCCTAACATGGACATTAAAACGGTGATCCCGGCACAAGTACACGCTGACATTCAGCCGTGAGTGGTTCACGCAGGGCGAGGTTTTTTCCAAGTGAGCGTCGGTGTTTGCTGAGAAAATACTGGAATACATTTGTTTTGGAAAGCAGGCAGCAAAAAATAAAACTTGCGGAACCTAGAAAGTTACAACGTGGAAAAATAGACTGCTACACGCAACGAACGTTTAGTAGCAGCATATGGATAACACCAAAGTACGATGAGATAACCATTTTATCATTCAGGAAAAAAAACGAAACAATGGTAAAGATGACTAAAACGAAGTATTTCCATCGGCAATTTTTGTGATGAGGCGCCTACCATTAGTTATTCAAGTAATCGTGCGATATAGAAGAAGTTAACCTTACTTATGCAGCAATAAAAACCAATTTTGAATAATTTCGTAACAACCCGCCTTAAAATGCGAGCTCCCAGCCTATATGCTAGCCTCATATATTCCATCCTGTATTTCACACACCGCTAATGCGAATTTTTAAAAAACCCATATGGGGCTAAACTGGTTACCGTTGTAAAAACATCATTATGAAGATGCAGGTTCTTCGGACTGATTTCAAATATTCACCAAGGTTTCACAAAGGAATGTATTTTTAGAAACTCTTGCTCTCCGGGAAATTCTTTCCTCGTTTTGTTCAAATCGATTCGTGAATGGATTGCGAAAGGGTCAAACGAGTCAAACTGCCTTGCCAAAAATTTTGCCGAAGCGCTTATATGGGACGCGATCCGAAAAGAGCATTACCAACGTCGCAACTTAAAAAGAGCTAAGAATTTATTTTGCCGCAATTTTCAGGAGCAAAGCTTGACCAATCGATTGCGACAGTGAAGAGATCGCACCCCTCCCCCCAGGAACTGTCGACTGATTTCGGTATCCATTAAACTCACAACGACCCATAACGTTTTTGACCAAAAGTCGCCACCTGCTGACCCAGAACGAGGAAATGTTTGGGCTTCAAGGTTTTTTCCATTTTTGTTCAAGATATATACCAATGCTTTGACATCAATCTGCCTTGCTGCGATGTGAATCTGGTGTTTGCGATTTCCAATTCCATTTCTAAAACCGAGATGGGCTATTTGGTCCAGTTCGGTCAGAGTTTCGGAATTTGAGAGTGCAAAAACCATGACAGAACCCGTCATCTCGCAAAAGTATCCAAATTGGCAACGAAGGTGTGTGAAGGGGGAAATTCTTCAAGGCTTACACCCTACTTTAATACTCGTGTATACCTATTATTAAAAAATGTCATAAAATACCAAATGACACAAGAAAAACTGAACAAGATGAATGAACAGTGGTCGGTTAAATTATTCTTTACAATCAACCACCCCTGCCCTACCTGCCCAACCACACCTATCTGTACCATCAACTGGAAATCAACCTGCCCCGAAATGATACGGGACATTATATTTAAAAGTAATGTAGCTCCCAATAACACTAAGAAAAAATAATATTTATATATATATGAGTATTGGACCGTTGCTGTTCAGTGTATTGTCTTAATAATATGGTGGTTCTATCTTGTGGTCAATTGACCCCAGAAATACTGAAAATTTCACCAAAGATTTTCTGAACTGAGTTATAAGTATTGAATATTTCAGTATCTGCATTTATCAACCTAGTTTTTCCATGACTCCTCCATAAAAAGTGTGTTCAGCATGGGTAATAATGACGAAGAGGTTTTCTCCAGTAAAAAAACATTTACTACTTAAACTATGAAGGAATAACCCAGCTTAGCAAAGACACTAACATTTAACAGGTTAATTTTATACTTCCGGTTTCGCCTTGGTAATTATTTATCAGCTGCCAAAAACCGATTTGGATTTTTACTCATGCATTTTTCTGCGTCAACTACGATTTTCCACTAAGTTCTTTTATCTAGAAATCCCCACCGCGTGGTATCGTTTTTAGCTGGGGCGTACCGTGGCATGACCAGATTTTGAACAGAGACAGTCAACTCGGAAGAAGAACGCTCTACCCTCTATAAAAAATTAGGATTCTAACTCAAAATGCAACCGTACCGGGGTTTATTTCAAGTCGTAACATATACCAAGTTAAAGCGAGCATTACATGAATAGCAGACATACGAGTCTAGACAAATTGAACCTATCTATGAATACATGTATTGACTTCCATCCATTGAACGGAAGTTATTGGCTGTGACTTATGCATAAATACGCATATTTTATTGTACCTATCCTTCCCACAATTTTAAATTTTTCTTAGGACTCCACGATTTCTTATATCTATTGATCTTGTCAGCCGCTTTACTTACTTGTACTATAATAACCCATGTTTATGCCCCATACGCATGACGATCAAAAAACAGTATTCGTTGCAATCTACCATATCTATAGAATGTCCCTACATTATCATTTTCAAATGCTACATCGTTATTTAAAATCGAAACATTATCTAAAAACATGTGCTATAAAAAGTTGTCTTTCTCCTGCAGCTTTCCGCGCTTTCACCTTTAAGTTTTTTCCCACGAACTCGTGTTTTGTGTTTAGTCCAATCCGCTTCCTTGTTTTCAGGTGATACACGAAAGTAATCGCTTATCTCCTTTCCCTCTATTGACTTTCTTGTGCCACGTTTCACACGTACCTGCACTTCACCTGAAACAAGCTTTGTCCTAAACGGGTCTAAATATATATTATTTAGCCGCAGGTCACTACAGCCATGCCCCTGGAGGGTGGCCGTTCCCGTCACACCATTGCTTCGACAGTGACCAAGGGGGAGACCGATAATCGCATTCGGGGTAAAAGGCGCAAATATTATGTCAGGAAATTTTCCACCCCATTCCATCCTCCCCAAGGAAAGGGAGTCCGTTTCCGTATCGCGTCTGGTTCGCAGGTCGAGGACCCACACCCATTGCCTTTCCCCGCGGAAAGCCCCCCACTTCTCCTGCCCTCGACTCGCCCACCGAGGTCTACGCCCACTCTTGCCAGTCACACGGACTGCCCCGGGAGCCGCGACCGAGGCTAGTAAGTATCCGATCCCGAAGCTGCGGCTTTCCTATGAAAGGGGATTAAGAGTCTCTCGCCGCACGGGGGAAGGTGGACGTTTAGAACCGAGAGCACCGGCTCCAAAGAGGGAGAAGACGAATCTTTACAAAAAAACGGTCCCGTATCCGCGCTTGGGCAAATATTTTGGGACCCTGGGCATTCAAAATTTTTGCGAAAGCACTCACCCAAGTCAGTTCGAATATTTCAGGAAAAGAATGGTCGAGAGAAATACCACTGAGGTGATTGTGGAAATGAAAGAGTTGTGTTCATCTTGGTTAATGGTTACGCCTTGTAGCCTACCGAGTAGAGATGGATTGTTTACGATCCCAGAAAACCATTACAAAATGATGAATTCCTAAAGCATAAAGGAAACCATAAAACATCTTTTGCCTTGGACTATTTCCTTAATCAGCTTCTCACACTTTCTACCCACGTTCATTTCCTCCAAAATTCCTATTGTTTTCCTTTCTCAACCCAACTATATTAATATTCTCCCTTCTATTGCGGCCTTCAACTGACTTACCACGATCTCAAAATATCTCCTTCACCCACCTTTCCTGTCTCCCTGGAATACTCCCCATCAACTTCCTCACCTTCGTCATCATGTCTAACACCTCTTGACTTGTCTTCCTGCTAATCCAGTTCATTTTCGCCAACCACCATGCATACATCTCAAAAGACTCGAAACTACCTCATCCTCTTCCTCAAAACAGCGCTTTTATACGAAGCCATATTTCATAGGCTATAGAAAGATATGCTCATTCCAAACTCCTTAAATATCTTTGTTTAGAGTTTCTCTCACTGATTCATCAATTATCTCCTCATGTAAAGCAATCATCACCCTCTATTGACGTAATTCTCTTAGTATCCTTGCTAACATATCTGTCTATTTTCATCCGGAACTTATTCTCATCCTCAAGTACATGAAGTGTTCCACCTGATATAATGCATGACATCCTTATGTTTGATTAGCCGATATATTTCTTGAAATTTTTTATTATTATATATCTTCATCTGATGCCTCTCACACTGATTCTATAACGCACACTGCAACGGTTGAAGCACCTTGGCAATAGCCTAATAAGAGCTGGATCATCCATAAATCTAATTTTATAAGCCCACTGCCTGGTTTAATTCCTACCCACAATCATTCTCATGCCCCATTACCATTTTCCCCAAGCACAAGTTAGAATTAAAAAGGCAATAACGGACAATCTTATGTAAATCCTCTGACATCATTGACCACCACGATTCTCCATCCGCTCCTCTTCATTATGCAGAAGTATTTATACATAGGTATCGCATATGGTCCCTCCAGTTTACTTCAGTATCCCGGCATGCTTTCAATTCTATCCTATCTACATTTTCTGAAGCCTTACTGATGCCCCCAAATAAACTAAAACATCTTCTTTATCCCTAACATACTTTCCTGTTAATGCGATCGTTATTGCTTTGAACGTACGTGTACACCTCTCATCCTTAAACCCTTAACTTATCTTCACTTAAGTGATCATTTGGCCGTTTGATGATTATTACTCTTTCAAATGATACCTCATTTGCTGTGGCAAAATAGATTCTAAACTCTTCACGTACCATTCCTTCGTCTTTTTTCAGGATGAAGATAAATATTCGCCCAAAAAACACTTCCAGCTAAACTCCTTCCTCATAAATATTAAGACGTGTCTCAAAAAAACTCTTCCTTCTATTTTTTTCTTAAGTCCTTGAGATATTCTGTGGCAATATTGTCTGCTCCTCCTTAAATTACTGTAGTGCTTTTTTTTATCTCTCTACCTATTATTCATGGATCTGACGCTATCTCCATCTACGCCCCCAACGTTTATCTACACTTAAGTGTTATTACCCAATTCCTTAACCACCAAGTTTTACCACGCATTTTCGCCGATTTCACTGAATCTCTTCCGGTTTTATTAATGTACATCTACATCTACATAATACCCTGCAAGCCGCCGCAAAGGCGTGTGG
>LYUA01001088.1:173580-199655 GCA_002093875.1 Calopteryx splendens | reverse complement strand
ATATATATATATATATATATATATATATATATATATATATATATATGGGTATAAAATATTTCATATATATGTATATTATTTTATATATATTTATATTATTTTACATATATGTATATATATATATATATATATACAGTTTTATAAATATTCTAGTAAATACCATTAAAGAGCTAGTGAAAGTTTACTGCGAAATTAAGAAAAAACAATAATTTGCTAAGTTCAAAAAAAACTTACTGCATTTTCTGATGAGACTTTCATAAATGAATTCAATCAATATTGTTCAAGTAGTTTATAATAACTTAGTTGTGTTTAATGAGAACCGTTTACTATTTTTACTATTTTTCCCCGTAATATCTATTGGTGCTTCTCTGCTAAAAAAAGTTCTTGGCTGAAGAAAGTGTTAATCAATCAGAAAACAGATATTTCCTTAGCAAAAAATTGTATCAATACAGAACTCTCGTTTCAAGTTAATGAGAAACATTTGCTTTATGAGGACGCGTCGACAAATTTGCAACGCTGAAGGTTAAGAGAATAGACTTGATCTACAAAGAATGTTCACACGTGTTTGTTCTAGTTTCTTCTAACCTACACATAAGTAAAACAATTTATCTTTTAACACTTCACCTAATTTCATGGCCATGCGTCACCACCTATTTAAAACTCATTGCTATAACTAATAGCTCTACTTAAATTAATTGCTTAAAAAAATGAGTCGCATTTATGCCAATCAGTCTCAAGAAGGATAAAATGATTATGGCATTTCATGGACTTAGAGTCAATGTGTACCCATGATCATACCATTTTAATCACAGTCTGTAGAGGAATATTGTTTCCATCCATGAGTCGGCTATACATAGTGACCAAACTTGAAAATTTTATGAGAAATTGGACTAATTATAGCCTTAAATAATTCAAACGAGATTCACGTAAAACACTTATTTGTAGAAGGAATAGATTAAAAGGCAGTGGAAATTCGAGGTTTAACTCGAGGAATCGTTCGGCCGTGCGTTTTAAACTCCCAAAAAATATTATTCTCTTTGCTACTGAGAACAATAAAACCTAACTTTCAAAGCAATTCTGAATCCCAGGGCATCTCTCGGTGGTAAGAAAAAGTCTAAAAAGTTATAAATTAAAAATTTTAATTTACCGTGACTTTCGCAGAGCTTAGACGGAGTTTTCAAGGTTTTATACGGGTGAAATGTTTTTGGCTCAACGTTTAAAGAGTTTCTTCAGGATTGACGTTAGGTCTCTACAACGCATGAGATACTTTAAGCCAATAAATTTGAGCCTAAACACCTCGAATGCTACCTCAATATAGCCGGTCTCGGTGGTAGCGGTTTAAAGTCCTCATCTGCTAAATTAGAGGTAGCGAGTTTAATTCCCGGTGAGTTTTTCTTCAGCTGAAGCTGGGATGATTCCTTATTCTTTTACTCACGATAATTACGAATATATTATTTTAATAACCTGAAAGTATTAACACACAAACATCGCCTGAAAAAACCGAGAAAGACTAGCTCGATAACTAGTACTTTCTCGAATATATTTGCTCTGAAATTGTTTGAAGGCAAATCCGCTCATATGTACTAAATTCGCATAAAGTGATAAATTCAAGACAAAAATTCCCATTAAATATACTTTCCTTCTTTATTTACAAGTAAAATAATTATGGTATTCACATTTGGTGAACTGTTGGAATTTTATGAGTTAATTTATAATATCATATGCTTGTTGCGCAAATCCCGTCGAATCATTGGATAAGTCTCTTCAAAATAATCCTTGCTTAGATTGATATTGACCCACATAAAGAAACTATTTCTGCAGCCCTTTTCACGCAAGAGTAGGTAACAGCCTTGATCGCTCCCTTGGCGAAGATGAAAAGTAATTTTAGCCGTAGCTTTCACGTGAGCTTCACGTCTCTCACCTCACGGCCGTCAGAGCCGAACGAAATCTCCGTGGACCCTTTTTTCCTGTACTTTGGAGAAAAATCACTGAAGGATCAGAAACTTCTGGAATCAAATCAATCTCCCGAAAATGAGACCACGGGAGCATTCGTCTCAACGTATTCACTTTCGCCTCAGACCATTACGCATAAAATGAATGGCTCCTCCACGCCTGAATGGGTTGAAATTTGCTTGACGCAGGTCGTAGGAAAATTAAATTGTATACGAAATCGTATCCTACCCCCTCCCTACCTCTCCTCCCTCAGACATCGCTCACTCCCTCTCTTCGCTCTACCGCCAGAGTCGGTGATTTCAATGCTCGAATTATGTTCCTCCAAACAATCTGCCCGCCTCACCTTTTTTCACGAGCTCTCAAATTTGCTCCCCGTCCTTCTCCTCTCATTCATTGCTCCCCAAGGCCGCCAGTACCGGCAATATTAATGCGCAGCCCTCTAAAACTCTGGGTCCAAAAAGTCTATAGAATCCAGTGTTTCTCAACTTTGGACATGCGCCTCACCACAAGATGACATTTTGATAGCTTTAGGCGCAATCTGTAAACTTGCCCTCATCACCTCACCAGTTGTAGAGTAAAATGTTATGATCAAAAAATTAAAACAATGAACAAAATGCATTAACAATAACAAATTATATTCACTGAAGAAGGCATATTAAAAATAACTGAATAAGTACACAATGTATAATTTCACAGTAAATTTATTTCTGGTACTACCGATTTCGACTCATAGGCGACATCATCAGGTACAAAGGTATTTGCATGTCCAGGAAATATATATACCATTTCTGGGGGGGGATGGTACTACCAAAGGATGGAGTGGAGGGAGGGAAGGTATTAGTAAAGAGGAGGGAGGAAGTGGGGAATGGGTCGGAAAAGGACATGTTGACATATCGAAAAAGGACATTTTTGTATCTCTCCTATGAGTCAAAATAAGTAGTACCGAAATAAATTTTACTGTTAATATATACATATTGTACACATTGAGTTATCACAAACTTTCACAAAGTTGAGCCTTGAGACAATTGAATTCAAATTAAAAACATTTACCTAAACCATTTACCATTTTGTTTCATTTTTAATTTAAACCACCAACGTATACTTTTTCAGAACCTGGTTGGATATTATGCTAGATAGAGCACCAAAATTTTTGAGACGTTGAGGTGAGGCATGAACCAAAATGGTAAGGAAACTGCTCCAATCCCATATTTCCCCAGGGTGATTGTATTCTTTGTCTCACTGATTTCAACGCGCGCTCGTTTCCTTCCCCTATTCCCTCAAACAGCCTTCCATGCTATCGTCAGACAATACCGTCGGACGTAAGATGGCCTTTTACTCTCCTCCATTTTCATCCCCCAAATAAACACCAATTTTACACTTGAATCCTCCTCTCTCGCATATCATACATGACCAAATCCATCCTCGTCGGCGTGCGAAACTCATTCCCCGAGGGGAAAAGAAATGGACAAGCGGCTGACTCAAGCGCAGCGCAAAAAGCGCATACATTTGCGGGAAAAATACTTTCAAAGAGCAATGACAAGCATCAGAGCACTGTCACTTGAGTAGAAATCAATCCCTATTCGTACAAAAATAATTAAAATCAAAAACGTGAGGGAAATGAAAATTCACGTTTCATGGTTCTGGATTTTTATTACAACGCCTCATATGGGAAGGAATACCAGTTTCTCTTTCCACGTATCATAGCTTCTGATAATTTTCAATGCCTATAATGGTAAGGAATACAAATTTCCTTCAGCTGAGACCATTGCGCGAAAAAATTTTGAGCCCTTAAACTAAAAGTGAGCAAAACCTTCCTTTAAAAAAACGTCCACAGCTCGCGTATTTACTTTGTATTTCAGTAGTTATGCATGGGATTTTTTCACACACACCGATCCCAGTGGTTAATGCTCCCGATGAGAGAGATAAAATAAGGTAAGTAGGTATAAGTTATAGCATATAGTAGGGAAAGTAAAGGAAGACATCGGCCAGTTCAGGACGTTCAACGACAATGCAGCCCGAGTCATTCCAGCCCCAGCGAATCCGTTCGGCCATTATAGCCCCATGACAATTCATCCTTGGGCCAATTCAGTCCCACAGCTAATCGTCCCTCCGATTTTTTGAACCCGGACATTTCAGTCCCGGAAATCTCATCCCCGAAGGCATCTCGCGCTGGGATATTTTGATCGATAAGAATGATAATGTCGATAAGATATGCGAAATAATAATATATGAGAAATCGCAGAATAAATGAAGTGGTGACAATCCAAATAAACATTAAGGTAGGTATTTAAGGAATTCAAAAGATAAGATTTACTCACAAGATCCGTTACTTACCCGACTAAATTTTTATTTGAATTCTCAGCACTTTATTTTTTCAACGATTACACATGTACTATTAACTTGCATATTGACAGTTTAATGCCTAAAATCAATCGATATATCGCCTGGCGATACGTGACCGAGGATATTTCCGGGGCTAAAACGTTCGTGATAAAAAATCGGGAAGACAAATAGTCATGGGGCGGAACTGTCTCACGGTTGAAATGTCGTGGGGCTGTCCGGGAGGCTTCGTCGGAGCTGGAATGAACGGGGCTGTAGGGACATGATACCGATCAGGTGGAAGGATACTCACTCACGTGATGAATTCTAATGCCCTTTACCATTGGCAATGAAGATTTAAATGTATTATGTAAGCCAAATTCCAAAAACGGATAACTTCCCAAGTTTCTCTTACTTTTTTTCTCAATTCCTGATAGATATTAAAGTCACTAGATAAATATTTACCATGAGCCCATAGAACATTGAAAGTTAGTTTTCATCTATTTTTCTAGCCAAAAATATTTCAGATAAACACTCGCCTAAGTTATTCCGTAATGAGAATATCAGTAATATAGCAACTAAAAATGTCAACATCCTCGTGGGGTGCCTTAGGAAAAGCCGGAGAAATTCACTAAATGGTGACAAAAAAGGCGATAAATTATAGTTATTCAATAAGGTCGCTTTTTGTTCCATGCTCTTTTGGGCGTCACCTGATATACAAACCCAAAACAAGTATTTTAGGCCAACCCTATCATTTTAGCTGGCAAACGGTTAACGGGTACAAGAAAGGAACGTCCGAGGCTTTTCCGAAAAGTCTCAAATCATAAACGGGAGGCATTTAAAACAAGGTCAAAAAAATTCGGATGACCACTAGCTCCAGGTTTAGGGCACGAATGTGCTCAACTCTTTAGGTATTAGAGTCCAGGCCCACTGAATTTTGTACTACGACGGAAGAAAGGGCACGAACAGCAGCAAGGAATGAACAGCAGCAATCAAGATTCTACGAGACGAAATGGAGTGCTGACTCACCCGCGGAACAAGGAAAGCAAAGTCATTTTTTTTTAAATCGTCGCAAAAGCCGTTACGTTTTAGGAGGGGATCGAAGCCGCAGATAATCCTGCGGACACTCATGTTGCAATCACCTTGCGGTCCACATCTCAAGTGGATTCGATTTTATTTTCACGTGAATAAAGATCAAGTTACCAACTTTTGACACTATTTTGATTGATAGAGCATTAACAAAGGCCCTTCAGCCTGGAGATTACTTCTTTAGTAAATACATTAGTAACTATTTTCATGAAACGTATGACATTTTTTGGTTTTAAATGTATTTTAACGCTATGTTCCAGCATTTGTGCTTTCCCCCGGACTCTACGAGACCGTTGCGATACCACTAGAGCCATTACCATGAGCTACTAGGTCAGGAAATATCAAACCGCAGAGATACTCACGACCGAGCCCACATATCTGCCTACGGGCACGAGAATTTATAGTAGCACCCTAACCAAGAAACGGTCACGCTTCACAATCACCCCTTTCGAAAACTACCGGGAAAGATATGTAAATAAAAATGTACCCACCTACTCACTATAACCGCAATCATCTGGCTGAATTGATTACTGCGCTTTAGCCCACAAAATCTTTATAACGTAGACAATAGCTATCTCATGAAACTTAAAAGGGAAATAAATAATATAACTTGAAAATACTTTAGGAAATACCAATGTGCTGATAATCCGAAGAAAAAAGCACAATGATGCAGCGTTAGCTTTATTATTTCCTATGAGCAATGTGCTACGAATAATATTGCATACAACTCGTGAAATTTCTAGTTCTTGTCCAGCAACGTAAGAAAAACTCCTGATCACAACGCTTACGCAGACGTTAATTTTTTCTTAGATTTATATAACGCCCACCCCGTGGAGCAGTGTTTGAGGTTTCAAAACAAAACTTTTGGCTTATTAAGTTGTCTATAGTTAACAAAGCCAGCGCATTAAGTTTTTCATTCTATCAGCCACGTATTTAGCTAACAAGTAAACAATATTTCAATAGGTCACCGTTAAAGCCGAGCAAAACCAATTTATGTACTCCACTGTATAACTTTAAATCCTGCAACTGTATAGCTGCACTGTATAACCAACTCTTCCTTCTATTTTTTGGAGAACGAAAAAAAACTATAGATAATTGATATTACAATGTTAAGATATTTGAAAGTAAATTAAAGTTTCCAGGCTGGAACTAAATAGTTATTAAAATTTCATACCATAGGATGATGCCAATCATGAAGAATGAACACAATTAACGAATAACTAAAGATTACGAATTCCGTAGTTTACGGAATCAAATATCACTTTTCGAACTTTAAGTTTTACAATTTTGTTATATTCGACGGCAACTTAAGACGTATCTAGGAGGTAATCATTTGCCTGTGCCTTAGCACAGGAATGCATTTGTTTTGTTTTGAGTTGAGGAGAATTTTATTGAGTTGAGGAGAATTTAATGGCCGACCGTCTAGTTTCACACTACTCGGTTATACATCAGTAAAAATAAATCTCGTCTTCTATGCACTTACACTTATATGAGAAAGTTGATATTTTGCGAAACGCTAAGAAGACTAGACACTGGAATTACTGCGGCACCAAACAAATAGGTACCCATTCAGGCTGGACTTTCTCGGAGTTTAAGAGGAATATTTTAATTTTCCCGATAATTTGTAGCTTAAATAAATATAAATGATAGCACGCGGCAAAACATCACATTCCATAAAACACATATATTTAGCAACTAGTTTTAGAATTTTATTCGGAAGCTAGTGTATGGAGACAAGCTTTTAGAGCAAGTATTTTTTTTATTTTAGAGATTTATTAGATAAATACATAGCATTCTTTGACACGTGAAATGCTTTAAAGCCATAACTAAAACGCGAGAAATTCGTTTAAACATTACCTTGAAAATGTACTTAGGGATTTTGATGTAATTGAGAGATTTTACAGTTTTTGGAGGCGAGAAAGGTATTTAGCTAAGTCTTGACTTGACTCGACTGAGAAAACTCATTGATGGGAGCGTGACAGAGTTCAATAAAAGATAGTCACGCTTCGTGATGGTTAAATAAATAAATAGGGGAATTCCATTGCGGGGATTCTGCACTGAGCAGCAATACAAGAGTTAAAAATGATTAATAATAATTGTAAAGGGGCCAAATTGCCCATACTTGCAGGTTCCTAAGGATTTCGATGAAAGGGCATGAATGCACAGTTATTGGGTGCGATTAAGTGATTTTGCTAGGCTTCACATTCGTTATAACTCATTGAAAGAGAGGTGGATTGATAGATTTCACAAAAGGAATAGTTACGCTTTGTTTGTATCAGTAAATAAAGAGATTTCATTGGGCTTTACTGTTTAATAATTACGTTTTTTGTTTGTGTTTTCATTAATTAGAATATTAATATATTATTATCAATTTAAATGATTTTGAATTTCCAATACCATCTTCAACAATAACTCAGAAAAATTTAAACTTTTTATAGAAATTAAATTTAATACTAAGCCCCACTTAAAGCGAATAAAGCTCAACCTTCCAATGCCTTAATTTCCTAAAATTATAATTAAAATATTTCACTAGGAATTTTAAAATTCGGAATAATAATAAATGGAAATACATCACTATACAATTCCAATATATAAATAATGAAAGCAACATTTCCACACAACTGTGAAGTATTAGGGTCACCTCACGTGAAATTAATCATTCTGCCGGTTGTAGCCGTAGCTATCGATGAAGGTAAATGTTGTACATAAATTGTGCTCCATTGTAAGTAAGCTTAGCACAAGACCACAGCGATTACATGATTAGTTTCTAAGGCGCATTCACTAAAAAAGCAGTGGCCTCAGATAATGTTTGTAATAAAAACTTCGCGTATTATTAATAAGGTGACTCGAGGCTGCAAACGTGGTAAACCTTCGATCTAAGCAATTATTCTGACATCATTTCACTGGTGCTTGGTGCCTTCACGACCTTCATCCGAGCAAGGATCCTAGCGACGCGTCGCTTAATTAAGGTCTGTGAGTGGATATCTGAAGAGCAAAGGAAAATTAAGTCATTCTAACTGATAAATCAATAGTATCCATTTCGAAAACTGGAGAATAAATCTATTAAAAAGATGCGTCAAGCAAATAAGTCAAGACAAAAAAACATTCAAATAAGGTGGTGATCGTCACGGCCCTCTCACTAATTCTTCATTGAGTTGATCATATTCTTGATTGTCTCCTTTCACGATGATCACAGGCATCGTTGAGTGGAAACAGACGTAAAACATTTGTCGAGAGAATTTGTCTATGTATGTCTAAAATATATGCATAAAATAAATATTGTTTCACTATTTCTTTATTACCGCAAGAGAGGACTGATAAAAACAAACTCGTCCAAGTTACATAAAACTACGATAAAAATGATATAAGGATAAAAATTATTAAAATTATATGTCATTCATAAAACATCGAACCACTAAATTACCTAACATAAAACTCGATAGTGAAATCCACATAAGTCAACTATTTGACCATCAAAAAATGCTTATGTCATTTATTATGAAGTGGGTGTGTTAACCAAGCTCATTAAATTAATGTGTCAAATGCAGATATGTTCGCTACCAACTCCGTTTCACCTGTAAGCGGCAATTTTATAATTACCACTACTTTCTACTACTATAATTTCATCATGCGGTAGAAAAACGGTTCGATTCCAACCTTACCATCATTGATTGACTGACAATAATTATAATTAATTAAGTGCGTTAACCATTATAATTTCGTAATCACTTACCTAAAATGGATAGGGAACTGAATTAACAGAAAAATAACACTTCGGAAGTGAGAAAGGAACTAAGATACGCCCATCGAACATCCTACGAAAACATTGAGTCCCGCAGTACTAGTCTAATTTGTATGTAAACAATTTATTTTGCCTTAATAACACTGAAAAGGATAATGAATGGGGAGACTGAAATCTTAGTAGATGGCAAAAACTGCTTTAATTTATTTCAAATTAATATTATTACATGACCAGTATCAAAATTAAAATTCAACCTAGGTATGGCAAGACATTTAAGATCAAGTAACCCAACATGAAATGAAATAAATCATTTTATTTACGATAAAATGATATATCGGTCTTGAACCAAGGCACTATCTCAATGATTTGGAAACTTAAACATTAGCCGTTTGTTATTGAATAGCGAAAAACTGAAAACTCCATTTTTATGATACATAACTGAGCATCTAATATTGAGATATTAAGATTAGCGCAAAATAGATGTTGCAGCTAATAAATAATAGCGTATCGCCTATTAGTTAATTTCATCACGATTTTTTTCCCTTCCCTACTAAAAAACCGGAAAAGGGTTCCTTAAATTCTATAATGGTACACGAAATTGCTTTAACGTAACATTTCAAGTTCATTGTTTGATGTTTCCTTGAACTGCCCTAAAATTTAAAACTTGTCCATTTCAAGAAGTAGTATGGTTTCGATGGTGATTTTCAAGTCACAACAAGTCATCTTTTGAAAATTAAGATAATGCTAACGTGGTTTGCATATATATGAAATGATCTGTAATCCTTAGAAGTAGATAAAATACAAACGATTTGATTTTATTTTTAGATGAAGAGCATTTAATATTTTAATATAAATTTAGAAGAACCCCATCACGTATTCAAATGCAGCATGCTCAGAAACACTCAAAATATTTACTCCCTATCAATTCCATCTAAATACCACTCTACTAGACTTACAGTCGATTCGAATACCAAATAACTATCATTGTAAAGGAATGAAGAAATAAAAACATCGGAAATCGAAACAAAAAACATTGAATTACATTAATTCAAATATTTTAAGAAGTAAAATAAAATTTTGATGCATAGAAATACGTAGAAAGAACGCGATAACATTTTTTAGCAGACTAATTTCCATTGTTTGTATTTCTCTTTGTATAATCACCGTCCTACTTTTTCATCTTAGTTTTCTCACACTAAAGGTTTGGAGAATAACGGATGTTGTTTCCGAGATAGAAAGTGAAAAATCATGGTATGATTGGAGCAAAACTATATTTTTGCAGCCCGATCATTAGTATAGTGCTCTAACCCAATTTCATTTATCCTACTGTGACTTTTAAAAAATGCCATGGAATTTTCCTGATATGATACGAGTGAGGGAGGATTCGGAACCGAAGGTATAAAAACTTACTGGCTCAGTCGAATCTAATACATAAATTATCTGTTTCAGGTATATTTAATGTGTTCTTTCCACAATTTCGAACTACATTTTATCGCATTGAGTGTAATTTACAGCCCATATCAATCATTAAATTGTCCACATTCAAGGAAATCAAACTCGTATTCTATTAGACGAAAGGATAGTTACAATTCACGCTGTAAAGTTAATACAATAAATACTTATAAATATCTCAAGTATTATTTTCGAAATGAGTAGTCTGAAAATTTCACATTTTAAAACTAATGTTCTACAAAGTACTCGCATTCACGCCATTCATTTCATTCACAGAACTTTGCTTTGCACAGCAATGAATTCTTTAAGAAAGGTTAACCAACAAAGTCTTATTCCCACCAAACCCAATACTGAGCATTCCGAAAGAGGAGATTTCACCGTCATAGAATAAACGCATTTCCACAGGCGAATTCAGAGCACATACGCTAATTCTCTCAACGACCTAACTGGGTAAAGCACATATCCCCCTACCCGACCCATGGGAAATCCAAAGTGGCCGAATCTCAGGCCAACACCACCGGCGGCAGCAATTGCAGCTAATAATGTCCACCCCTTCTCGCACGAATTGCACGCTTAAAGATAGAAGTGATCACCAAAAGTTTCCTCTCGCCCTACCTCTTCGTCTCCTATTATGCAGTAGAGCCTCTACAGAGCCTCCTGCCCGCGTTGACCAGCAAATGTCAACGATACAACGGCAAGGGCATAATTATGTCCCAAAAGAGAAAGGTTGGAAACGGGGAGGAGGCAGGACAAAGGCGGGAAGGGGCGCGCTGCTAGGAATGGGGGTGGGCGTAGGGGCGCAGTGCGAGAGTTTGAGTGAGATGATAGAGAAGGGGTGTGGCCCCCAAGAATGAAGGGGGAGTGATGGAGAGAGGGGAGAGAACGGAAGGAGCGCTGCCGCAGATTCGATGGCGAAGAAGTATATAAAGGGCGTGAATTCAGAGCAGAAGTATCAATTCACTTTACTTCGTAGAGACAGAAGCACAACCAACTCCCAATCACCATGAAATTCCTGGTAAGTCCCGTGTGCTAAGTGTTATCTTGACTTCAGCTCTCCACCACACGCCATGGGTGTTAAGGGACAATTCTTTGATAACGGATTATAGCATTTCATAGCAACTGCAAATATTCAATCAGTTCCTAAAGTTCGGCTGAGACATTGAAGAGTGTCAACAAATTTTACTTAATACTTCAGCAGACCGACTTCACATCACAGGTTTTTGAGACAGTTGATTTCAGTTAACTTTTTCACTTCATTACAAAAATCAAATATTTCACTTTCCATTATCAATCACTTCGTTTCGCTCCAGAGAGGCTGTAGCAGAAGGAATAATTTGAGATGCTAGTCCGCTCAACCCCAAATATTAATATTTCAATTTTAACTCGAAATTGTATATATTTACGAATCGGATTTTCTTCTTATATGTCACTGTAAGCTTCTATTCACCAACCCGAAGGTTTTTCTACTCCTTAACCCCAAAACTCACAAAGCGGGAACGTGAGAGCTTGAGTATAGAAATCTGTAGAGCAAAGGGCAGATGTTTCGTCAGATATTATCGTCTGCTGAAATAATTCACTGTGTACAAACGATTCTTATATGAGTTCTTACTGCCTAAGATGGATGAAGAGGGTATCCTGATAGAGATAGTATACCTTAACCAAAATCGAAGACCGTAATTAGCCAAGCAGCTAGCCTAAAAGAGTGTTTAAATTTTGAGTTTCTCCACTCTCGAATCCATTGACATACACCAAATGATCAGAACGTATTTTATACCCTTATTTTAAAAAACTGATATTCTTCCATCCTTCTAGTTTTTGTGCTATTCTTCTATGCCACATTAACGTTTATTAATGCAAAAAATCTGAAAAGGAACTAAAATTATCATAGACACCTGATTCATATCACGTAGTGAATTACAGATATAAATTAGTTACAAAAGTCTCTATAGTCTTAACGCAATAATATGTGTACGCAGTAAGTTTCTTCTGATGGTATGCATATTATAATTACTATGGGTTATGGGCAATATCAAAGAAAGATTCGCTTTTCCAGAAATAATTTGCATCCTCTTACCATGAAAAAATCTTACAGTAAATATTTTTTAAATTGAAATTTAAATAGTTTGATTGAAGATTTTGTTCATATTTAAATGCATTAACTTTTATTTCAACATAATCACTCTGATGATTTTTAAAATTCGTTCAAAATTTCCTTATGCCAAGCAATTTCTCACCATGCTTAAAAAATTCAAGACTTCATGGAGAAAGTTAGCACTTTAAGTCTCGGACTGCGCCGCCGAATTTCAGGGACTAAAAATAGGGACCCTCGCACCCTGATTCCACAGTCTATACAACCACTCCGAAAGCTTTTTTCCAAATTTCAATTTCTTCCACTAATTTTCTAACATTTCCGTCCCTTCTCGCCAATAGGTTTGCATCGCCGCCCTCGTGGCCGTGGCTACCGCCGGATACGCACCCATCGCCCACGCCGGATACGGCCTCCACGGGTACGCCGCACCCGCCATCGTCGCCGCCCCCGCCATCGCTAAGGTCGCCGCCCCCGTCGCCACCTCTTACGCCAACTACAACTCCCTCCACGTCGGACAGCACGTGGTCGCCGGCCCCGCCGTCCACGCCGCACCCGCAGTGGTCCACGCCGCACCCGCCATCGCCGCCGTCCATGCCGCCCCCGCCTACGGTCTCGGCGGTCTCGGCTACGGACATGGTTTGGGCTATGGACAAGGTTTGGGCTATGGACATGGTTTGGGCTACGGAATCCACGGTTAAAAACTCCCGAAGAAGAGCGGAACCTCAGCGGATGAAAAATAGGTGGGTGGTTGCCCTCTCTCCCCCGCGAGGTAGATACCTGTATTTCGACGGATCGATCAGGCGCGTGACGAGAGGAAGTCGTTTCTCGACATCGATTCCGCTTCCGAGTGCTCGCGATGGAGGATACAATTAACCCCCCGCTGTAATGTGGAACGCAGAACGGCACAAAAATTACGTCGAAGAGTGCAACCATTTGGAAACTACTCCGTTATTTTTTTACCATGACTCTCAGTCGATAAATGGTTGATTTCGCGTCTTTAATACTACCTAGATTTCACTTCAAAATATACATTAGAAAGTAAATATTTTCCCCTTCTACTGACTGGCACCCAAAACTCAAGCACGTGAACTAAAATAGATATTCTTAAATATCTTGAGGTTTATGAAATTCTAGAATTATTTGCCAAAAATGCAACCTTCTCAATAGGTCGAAGATCTTTGGTTTTATCGAAGGTCTTTTGTATATTTCGCCGGTATAATTATGTTTTCTGAGAATATTTTTCCTTTAAATTATCTAATGCATATACATTTAATGGATCTATAATGTATAAATCAAAAACTCAAAATTCACAAAAGCACAGAAAATTCTCCTGAATGGGCTTCAAGAGATGCATATATGTTACATCCTTAGCGACATGTAAACTTTTGAACAAATCTTACCCGCTAAATTTAATTTATACTTAATTCATGATATGTATTAAATGCATTACCAAAATTAGACCAAGTCTCAAGTTTTAAGGGCATGGTTGCTTTTGCAATTCAATTTAATTTAAATAAAACTGATCTAAAGAGTTAATAAAATTAAATGCCATATTTTCTTTTCTTACAGGGAACACCATCATTCTCCTCCATCGTTAGAACGACAACATCCACCGAGGACAAACTTCATTTAACTTATGCGCTTCAGCGTCAAAACATCAAAGCTGTACAATCCACGTGTAAATAAAACCTTCAATCACTATAAAAAACTCTTTTATTTCAACCACTCAACTCAAATCTCACTCAAATAGTAGACGTCATTTGAGTCAAACATTTTAAGAGAACACTGTTAAACGATTTTTCAGGATTATAACTGCTTATATGTCACGACAAATTTCTGAAGAACCTTTTAAAACGAGTTAGAAAATAGAAATTTGGCACAATAAGATATATTATTATGACTTTCAGATTACTATTTCTCCAGATAATTTTCAACGGGAAATTCCGCAAGTATATTTAAAAACTGATGGTTTGCTTAGTTGCCCTAAGATTGCTTAGATGGTAGCTTACTTCTTAGGTAACATAAGTATTTTCGGAATTTAAAATACATCTTGAGGAATAATCAGGTTTTACCAAAGGAGATAAAGGTATTTTTGCAGTGCTAAAATTCCAAAATTACGACGTGGTTATGGCAGGAGCACCCTTCCTTAGAATGGTTTTTTATTGATAAATAATGGTGTGAATTTAATTATCATCGCCCGATACATTATGCTTTCTTTAGAGTGTAAAAACTACTACATCCTCCGTATAAATGCAACGGCGGAAGGACTTTACGGTACTATGGACCCTTGACTAGATTGGAACAGGAAGTTCACACATGACTATTAATAAGAGTAATATTAAATTTTAAAGAAACCCACTCTTAAGTTACTAAAAGGGCAAAAGATTACTGCATTCATCCCACTTCCAAAATAAAGACCGGAATAGCTATAAGCCAGCGCACGATAACCCGGTACACGAATAAGTGTTCCAAACTGATCTCTACATCACATAAAAGAATATAAAATATCATATTTGGACTCACTTTGTTCTTGAAAAATTCATCTCAAACCCAGTACCATAATATATTAAGGTAACCACCCTATTATTTTAGTAAAAAATTATCTGCGCAAGGGAACCCCTCTTTTATGAAATAAAATCACACGCAAGAAACCATTCCATCACATACCTACCCTACAAGATGCCTGTTGGTGACTGCAGGACAGCTAACCAAAAAATTTAAAAGGAAATCAACATACAGAGAAAACAACTATTTCGAAACAGCCACTTAGGAATCACTACGTTAGACTGATATATAGAAAAACTTCCTTGCCTATGCAAAGAAAATTATCTCGATCCGAATGCAACCTCTATTTTGTCCTTTCACTCCGTTTGACCTGAAATAACGACGCTATGTGAATTCCTTGGTTGCGACTTCTTTCAACGCAGGGAAAAAGATTATCGAGGCATTGAGTCGATCAAAGATAGCCACAAGGTGAGTGTTTTAGCCTCCGATGTTGCGAAAATTGGACCAAACGGCGGTGTTTGGGAGCAGTCACAAAAAATAATGGAGGGAGAGAGAAAGAGGGAACAAGTTCTTGCCAGTTGACCGGAGAACGCCACTCTCGCGCAGCCCAAGAAATTGAGTTTACACGCGCTCTTGATTCGACTTGACCGATCCCCGCACGCTGCATACGACCACCGATTTTATTTCATCCCACTAGGCAAAGAAAACCATCCCGTAAGACAGAGAGCATTGTTTTGCGCTAAGTTACTACGTGCACTCAAAGCGTTGGCGAGAGAACTAACTCTTCGCCGTAAAATACATATCCGTTCTTCCTTAATAAAAATGAGAAATAAAGAGTTCGCCCAGGGATACAATAATTATGAGAAAGCTCTGTAAGTGTTATACTTTGGGAGGAAAAGACCCCCAGCAAATGAGCGGCACCACATTCGTACTGGCAAGAGAAATTCAATATTCTACGCAAAATCAAGCGTGAGAAATTGAAATGCAAACAGGGGAAATATTCAAAGCTTAAGCCCGTGGCGGGCAATCGACCGTTAGTTCTCCCAGAGTGCGCTCCTTTCTCACAATCGTAGCAAAGAGTAAAATAGCAAACGTTTTGCGTATGACATATTCTAATGCAGTATTGCCATTAACTCAAATTCGTGAAAAACGCTTTTTTTTAACTATACCCGAGTGGGATATTCTTGAGTTATTTCTTTCATTTTTTTCCTTGATTATTGCATTTATTTTAGTCAATGTTTTTGGGGATTCTCGATCTTTTTATGTGGTTGTACGCATTCTAGTGCATTTACTAAGCATAACTCGAATTTAAGGTACGTGTTTTCCGAGAGCATAGGATTGAGGTGTGCTCTGACTGTGCAAGCAAGAGTTAGAGGTTACCGAAACTTCCTGTTCTGAGTCATAGCTGCCGATGAATCATAGAAGTACGGTTATGACCCTGAAAACAAAGCATTAATCTTCACAGTGGAAGATATTTCAGAATTAGCAGACAGAGAAGAACTGCAAGGAGCATCACCTCGAATCTGAGAAAACGTACTATGGTAAGCATGTTTTATTGAAATTAATACAGATCTGTATTTCATGACGCACACCATCGGTATTTTTTTTATTAATGGAAAGGACTCATGTGGTTCACAAGTAAACTGAAAGAGTTGAGAAATACCTCAAGAAATCTCAAGATCCAAGCGGCAGGTAATTGAAACACGGAACTTTGGCTCTTTGTCGCTTAGTCTTCATTTCCTGAACTTGATCTATTTATAGTAAATAATATAATGAATGCATTATAGTCATCAAAATTTAGCCAGCTTTAATGCCATCAAGGCTTGATGCTATTTTACCTTTTATTTCTATAACAGAGCTGCTTAATACTGGATCTTAAGTAATCGTGGTTGAAAAATAAATAATCGACATAGAAAGGATACAAAAGTAAGGGGATTTATTCACGAAAAGGGCTTGGTGGCCTGACTGTGAGCCTGCGATGGGCAATAGGTGCGACGAACTGCACTCTACTTTCATAAAATATCATTCCCTCTATAGAGTGATTGCATTTTCCGACGGGCTAATATCTGGCGAATATTTTAATCCTTTAGAAACGAGGCTAATATGACTCTGAATAACTCTTTTACTTCCCCGTAACTCTTGGAAATATCTTTTAATAATGGAAAGATGAACATGAAAAGACCATAAAATCGGGGGTGTAAAAGTCCAGGTGCATAAATGTGTGATATCTCTTCGGCAAGATATGCCTATGAGCAAAGTAGAAGAAGAGTCTTCACACGCACAAAGGAACACCGGAGGTGTTTAAAAAATTCCGATCTCGGTTTGCCAAACACTTAATAAGTTGTGTTCACAACAACAAATTATAACTATTTGTTTTGCATTTCCTACCTAAATATTTTAAAATTGACGCCTTGAAGCAGATAGACTTCCCAAATTTCAAAGATGCTCAACATCTCTCTGTGTAAGGAGCATTTCGTTCCCGTGTTCCTCCTCCTTGATCATCTCGAACTTTTTTCTTCGAAATAATTTACTCCTACCCTGTCTACTCCACCGTTTCTTCTTTTTCTCCTCACCCTCAGCCCCTTTTCCCTTCACCGCGTCCTAACCAGGGGACCCTACCGACTTGGTCACGCCGGAAATATCTCTACGTTCCGATGGCTTTCCAGGTTTTTCCGATTCCTTAGAACACACGCAAAACTTCATTACGGTTGCTGTGAACGTCTTTCCAACAACGAGCCCATTGCCTTCACCAAGGACGAGATTTACCCACTGCCCCCTCTTCCCGGTATTCCTCCTCCACTAATTGTAACACCTCCGCACTTGTTCGTCCCGACTCTCTCCCTTCACCTTTCCGTTCCCATCCTCCCCTCGACTATGCGTGCACCCCTAACCTCTCGTACCCGTCCCCCTTTGCACACCCCCATTTCATTTATCCCTTCGGTTGTCTCCTTCGAACCCCCCGCCCCATGTCCCTTCCCCCCAACTCTTTCCGTACATTTAATTTCTTATAAAGGAAAACTGTGCGACACGTTGAAGATTTTAGTTATTCCCGTGAGCAAAATGAGTATTAATTGTAATTGTACTTATAATTCTACTAATTACTTTTTCACAAAGTAATTTGTAATTGTAATTAGTAATAATTTATCCGATGTAATTGTAATTGAGTCCGGTTACATTTTTCCAGTATTTTTCCCATAACTACCAATAAGTCATAATATTTTTTGGGGAGGAAGAACGAATGTTATTATTCTTATTGTGTGTTTTTACCTGCTAATAATAGGGGAGTCATTTCTGTGCGGCATTTAACCTCGAAATACACACTTTCAAATTTTCATTTCTTTTCGTACTAATGTTCATTTTGGGAGCTAACAGTTAGGTTAAGCTAAATTATAAAATTCAGGCACGTTACGGATATACTTATGTTGGCAGCTCTATAAAAGAAATCACCCATAAAATGACTAACCTTAACTCTTCTTATAATTGAGTCCTAACACCTTCAGCTACGATAGCGACTAACATGGATTGATGTCAAAACTACTCCTTTCTATAAATTTGCTGCTATAATTGAATAAAAATATGGGTAAATTAATGCTATTTGAGTATAATACAGGCATTAATTCAGGTAATTAAAAACTAATCCTCCTACCTGAAATAGAACTGCTTGCAACTCCCAATCAATCCAAGGTATGTATTACCATAGAGTAAATATATATAGAACGCTAAGGCTCTGAGGAAACACTGTAATGACTTTTTTCATTGAATCAGCACTCACCAGATGGCACATGACTGACTGATACTATAATGCTGTTTATTCAAAAATTTTTATACAAGAACTAAATCCATAGAATATAATTAATTCGGTCATTTTATTCATTTCATGAAATAAAACCCCACAGAGGGGACGAAAAACAAGGCTTGTTTTCAATTTCCGGCGATTACATGCTAAAAAGATTCCATTTACGCTCACTAAAATTTCAGCGAATGCAACTACCTACATAAGATAAAAATTAATAGGAAACTACATTGAGTTTATGCATTAAAAGCATTCTTCCAGAGTTATATCAGACCGTCACTTCCAGATTTACTGAAAGAAACGGTCTACAGTTGTAATGCGGGATTTTGAAGGAAGCGAAGGAAGGTTCATCAAGAATCAACTTCATTTGAGCCAAAATTGCTCTAAAACTTTGGCTCAGCATAAGATGTACTAATTGTTTAATTTTTAACAAAACCATATACAAACATAAATGACAGTAATATAAAAAATATTTAGATATCACCTTTTCTGTGATATTGCTAGCCCTGAATTTCATCATTTCCTCTAATTTTGAAAGGTATTCCATGAACGCCTTATGCATTTCAAGCAATAAATAAGCTTTAGCATGATTAATTAATAAACACTTTTAATTAAACAAATCATTTTAAAAGAATAACTCCAGTAGCAATGAATTGAAATATAATCACATAGCAAATGACGCAGATTTTTAACACGAAATTTTCTTATCATGAATATGAAATTTAGTCTTATGATTTAATTAAAATTATTGGTAGAAAAATGGATTGGATTACAACTGCATCAAGAGTCAGAAAGTGTACCCTTTCAGTACCAGTCGATGAAGTAAAACAATGCCTTCTAGACCAACTTCTTAGAGAACTGGGTAATTGAATTCTTGATCAAGCCATGAAGAATATTTCTAATAAATTCCGTAGATTCGGGGGAGATGGTGCGAAATTTAAGCATCACGAGATAATTGGAACATGCAACTGTTTAAAAGTTTTTGAAAACAGAACAAACTAGTCAACCAAAACTTGAGAAAAACTGCAACTTTCAATTCTCTCGTAAATAATATTTCTGCTTAAACCTTTGTGTCATTTCCTTCGTACTGGCAATACATGCTAACGGCTTCATATGCACGGCAACGCGGGAATTGGTTTTTCTTCAACATCCCCTCCAACGCTCGAATTGCTAATGACATAATGGAGCAGTAATGATGGCACCCGCGCTGTCATTTGTTTTAATGGTATGTTGTGAAGGTATCTCCTCGCAGGCACTTCAAAACATTCCTGCGTGTGATGCTGAATCGCGTGAACTGAAAAATGTCATTTACTCATTTAAAACTCATTTCCGTCATGTGTGGAAGACTATAGCTAGACTTAGGTTTCGTCATTCAAAGTTAGGTATAGAAATTATTAATTAAATGATTACTAAGAAATCTTGTCAAACGACTTAAAAATAATACTGACTTTTTGTTTTACGATAATAACTTTTTAAAATATTTATTCGCATAAAATGAGTCAATCACAAAGATATGAGTATGCACTTCCTATCACTCAATGCACTTCGTTAAGCGATAGGAAAAGATTATGTTTAATCCAGGACCAGGTAGCTACATGAGGTGAATTAGTCACCTTGCAAGACTTTAAAACGTTTTCTGCAAGTGATTACACATTGTAATGCTAAGAAAGCACGATGCTTTTCAAATTGTCAGTCAAACAAAACATAACTCAACATAAAATTACACCCATTATAATACAAATTAATTAAAAGTGCATAATTTTAATAATATTCTCCCTCTCTAAAAACATTTCTTGATATCGAAGTATAAGACCTATAAGACCTCGCCACAATATATCGAACGAGACTAACCAGCTTTAGTCTTTAAATACGAGAGCAGGGGTGATCCATGCTTCAGCTGCGTGATTTCTTTGTTTCCAATTATGACAATATTTATTATAATTACGCATACTTTTGCCGAGTCAAATCAAATCCCAGAGCAGGGGTGACTCCGTCACTTTGTTTTTCCATTGTTCTTAACGCGGCTGACGTCAGAGTGTGACAATGAGGAACGGGTTCGCTGAATCAAACTTTGCATGTGCCATGTGATCTACAAATAAACTATTTAAATTGAATGGCAAAAACAATGTTTCCATTTGTTTCTATTTGAAACAACAGCGATTTAGTGTTCAATTTTTCTGACTGCACCGGATTAAAAAAAAAGTAAATTCTTCGAACATTTTACTAGCATGAAAAGTTACAGTGAAAGGGTATCATTGAATATACAATTGTGTAAAACAATATCCTTACCATGATACCGAGCAAACATTAGTACTTCTCCTAAGTACTCAAACCGTTCTCTGCGAGTGATTGCTCTTAAATATCTCCATAAATAATACGTTTACGAGTGTGGAAGGCTATTAATCTTAGGTATATAATACGCATTAAATAACCTCCTATTTTATTATTCCTAAATTCAGCGATTCGGGGCTGAGATTCCTGAGGTTTTTGAGAGCATTTTGTCTCGTCTCCTTGGATACTTAAATAATACGTTCCGATTTACGATGGAAGTCCTTAATCATCGATATTCTTCAGAAAATCTCAAAAACCCGGCGAGGGGTCTTGAAGAAATATTTGGCGTAGTTCATCGGAGGTAATAAAAGGGGAATGGAGGACGTACGACGAGGTTTGTTGAAGCACTCTCCCTTCGTGACAAAAAGAGGATAACAATATAAAAACATTTTTTAGCACGTTCATTCCGCAGTAATTTGGTGGGTGTGATTCGGGCACTATGAGATGTACAGAGAAGAGGCGTGAGCTATTGGCTGTGAGTGATACAGAGATGAATCGTATATTCAATAAAAATGTAGAGCTTGGGTAGTTTCCTTAGATTCAGGATACTTGATTTCATTGAATCTATTGATTTAGAAATCAAATGTATTGAAGTTGATGAGCGAAACATTTATTTGCTAAGCTTTTCCTTTGGAACAGTACGAAAAACCACCAAAACTAGAATCCTAAGAAAATTCCCTCCCTATTTGTGCTAAAAACCCAAGATAATACCTGCACAAAGCCGGGTCCATCCACTATTATAAAAAAATTATTATTGCAAATGTAACTGAAAGCACTTGAAATAGAAGCAAGTCCTTTACTTGGATTTCGACAGAATTTTCTCTATTTTTTACGTAAGTAACATTTATTACAATTTCGGCGGGTGAGTTTTTGATGTCATAAGTAGGACGACTCGACGTCATTTTATTTCGGTCTACAGCCAAGAAGTTGAAATCTGGTGCCTTCTCACGCGCTCGAGTTTTTAAAATAACTACTCGAGCCAACCTTCAATTAGCTTATCCCAAATCATGTGCCACCAACACAAATATAAATTATCTTTTTTCACTTAACGAAAAAATCAATGCAAATAAAATACCATAGGTATTTCTATTGGCGCCAAAAGTCATATTAAAACATCTAGAAATCCGAAGTCCTGGCAGGAATGGAACCCGGGGCAGTTCATCTCCATTGAGCTCATTCAATAGCTACCTACAGCTCATTGTCTTTAGTGGCGCCACGAAATGGTTCATCTATCGAAAAATTACTAAGAAGGATCCTATTTGCTAAAAAAATATCCACGTAAAACGTGGCCCACCTGATTAAGGTGCACATGTACATAGCTTTTGTGCCAAAAATGTGTCCTTGTCACGGGTCGTATCGCAACGCGAACGTGAAAAATACCGCAAAAAAATCAATCTCATGACAAACCAAATTGTCCAAGTAGAGATACGGATCACAGACCGTCGATTCCGGCCGGATTTACCAAGACGGCTCCTTAACACACCCCTAGTGAAATAGTGTAACGAATTTTTTTCTATAATTCTACAAAAAAGGTCTATTTCGTTCATCAATCTTCAAACGCTTTCTAAAGCACATTCATTGCAATGATAATTTCACTGACTGTGATAGGACGAGTAATTTAATCATTATGTCTATTAATTTTTTACCGACAGCTTCAAGGTTTAGGCAGTGATGAGAAAGGTATAGAACGAAAGAATGTCAATTAATAAACCTTCTCAGTTGGCCTCCGACTGATACATCGAACAATGGCTTTAATCTATCAACTACTAACAAAGAGAAAAAAGAATATGATTGACCATAGGGATAAAGGGCTGTTCGAAAAAACAGCTGGGGCACCATGTTAACCTATAGGTTACCGCATACGGTACACTTAGAGATGAACCGAATGAACTGCAAGGAGCATGCATTTATTGCATCATTTTCCGTGTTTAAAGCAAAACGCAATGCTTGAAAGAGCAATTACTGACAGTAGCTGTCACAAATTTATAATAAATAGAAGCCTTGATTAATGTGAAGGGAAAGTATATTTCGCAAAGAAAAATTATGCAACATGATCGTTGTTATGCAAGTACACAACGCAACCGACAAAGCACAAAAGTACTCCTTACCTTGTAGATACTGATAAAAAACGCGTATTTCATATTTAATGTGGTATGCCATAAGTCACTAAATCATTTTGCACACCGATCAGCGTTTAGTAGACATTGGTATTATATAACGTTTAAATGCAAGCTATGAGTTTTTTAAGACTAGTTTTTTTTCATCGAACGCATTTACCGCTAAATAAGACAGGAAATAACTTATTGCGCAGAAAAAGGGCGTGAAAGGGCACTTGAGGAAATGTCAAATCACTTTTTCAATTAGGTCACCTTTGTTTCAAGGTCTGGGAGGCATTAATGAAAACTATTTTTTCCACGTTTTTGCTAAATCATTGTGATGTAAAAAGGTGCAAGAAAGGATAGAAGCCAAAAGTGGAAGTTTTCCAACGGGCAGAATTAACGAATTTGCAGATTGCCAAGCAACATATACATACCTACTGAGGATCCCTCCTACCGTTCGGCTTAAAAGGACGAGAAGTGTTAATTTGTCTTTTCAAATATGTTAAATCACAACCTAGTGGTGGCATGCAGGGTAATTTGTAGATAAAGATATAACTTACGCTTTTCATCTTGCCTCAACGAATAAGTGAGTAAAGTATACGAATACGTATAGTAAAAAGTTAAAATCCTCTCATAATGACTGACAGAACTTATGATATTGCATACTTTGCCAGTAAAAAGTTTCGATACCACTACCATTCAATATGTTGGGTAATAAATATATCAAATAAAAGATGTATGTACCTTTAATAGTGTGCATTGCTTTTCCTTTCTGACTTCCTGACAGCGTTTTCACCTTCCTATAAAGCGTACCCATTTCACTCTGCCTCTGTAAACTCTCTATGTCCTCACAATGCTCTTTCCACCACTTTCCTTTTCACTTATATTTTTCTCTCCTTAGTTTGTTGTTCAACTCTTTGTACGTCCTCCTACATAATTGTGTTTACGTTATTTCATATTCTTCTCTCATCTATCTTCATTATCATCTCTTCTGTAATTCATGGTTTTCTTGTCCCTTTCCTATTTACTATTCCTATTGTTTTGCTTTCAGCTTCCGATATCCCTTGTTTCAGCGTATTCAGAAGTGAAGATAGGGATACTGTAGGGGTGTGTACATCAGAGACCATCTTAACCGGTAGATTACCATTTTAAAGTACTAAATTATAATCTGAATTTGCATCCGCTCCAGGAAAACGGTGAGAATTGATGACGCTGTTCCTAAATCTGTGCCAAGCCAGTATGTAATATATTTTATGTCTTCCCGAATATATGGACATTCTCTGTGTGTGACTGCGTTTGTTGTGGTGCTTAAATCAGGTATTAGTTTAGACTAAGTCAATCCTCCTGAAAAATTCTATAGCTTTCTCTCCGGCTCCTTATTCCTAAGCCTAACTCCCTTATCTCACTCCCAACTCTTTATTCGCCCACCACCGCGTTCGAGTCCACCAACACTATCAAGTATTTTCCTCCAGGAATACCCCCGATCATGTCCTCTAGTTAGTGGTTTACATTGTCTACCTCCTCCTCTTTATGATTACTTATGGAGAAGTAATGGTTTTTAATTATATGACATCGCGTAATAGTTTTCAGAAATTGTCTAAAAATGTGATATCTCTTATCTGTAGGCTAACTCTAACAATGCATATCAATGTTTCTATTTCTAACAATCCAATGCATGTAAGATTTTTTCATTAAATTTTTACATTTATTACATTATGTTTCTTTTACGCAAACTCCCAGCTTCTTACGCTGCTACTTAGTGAAACAAACAGAAGATTTTAGATAAACCTTTTTAAAATTCCAATCGAAAGCATCATTCTGTCTTGAATGCTATTCTCAAAGGAAAACATTGCTAGGGAAACTCACAAAAAAATTCCAACAAACATCTGGTCTGTCAAAAATGTATTATTTTTGTCTCGGATTCCTTTCGATTGCATGTGCCACGTAACTTGGCCCGATTTTTATCACGAATTAAAGCTTTCCGGTTTAAACCGGAATGTTATTTATTCGGCTCCCGAAATGCATCAATCAGAAGGGGCATTTCACCAAATGCTTGTCACTGCACCGCAACTAAGTGATGGTAACGATAATGGTGCAAGAGTTTCCTGTCGAGAAGGAAAAGTTGCCCCTTCGAATTAAGCAACGCCTGGGAGAGAAGAAAACAGTCGGCGACGACCAATATGCAAACAGTAAAACTCTCTCCACGGTTTCGAGCCGTGTAAATGTAAAAGACGCCTACGAAGATGCATTTCTAACCCTGCAACGGCAGGGAACAAAAGAGAAAAATTTAAGCACGGATTGAGAAACATTTTAATTTGTGGTCGGGCGATGAATACATGTGAAGATACTTAGGTATCAAATGAACGAGACAAAAATGACAAGTCGGTGAACAAAGGTCAGAACTTCCTCTAAATAATCATCACAGATTAAGAGAGAAATCAGTTCCCCATGTGCTATGGCAAGCTCGCTCATGTAAACTAATAGATCGCTTAATTAACGAAGCAGAGATGTTTCCAACTGTTCACCAATATTTCACTGACATATTAGAGGTGTCAACGACACTGGCTTTTGAAAAATGCCGAAGTAAAAAACGTTCTGTATTACCTTCATTGCCCACCACCTGTAGGTCAAAAAACTTTCATAATCACTCTTAAGCCAATTATCTGGCTCAGGAGGACTCAATTTCATTTATTTTTTGTATTT
>LYUA01001088.1:158268-169254 GCA_002093875.1 Calopteryx splendens | reverse complement strand
AAATGGTATACAGCTTGGTTAAAGATGAGGGCGCCAAGAGGCGTCACCCGGAATCGAACCCAGGCCACTAGCCCACTAGCCCAGCGCTCCTACCGCTGGACTACCACGCCCCATTAATCTATAACAGAAAGGTAAAATATAACGCATCCCTCAAAAGAGCCGAAACATCAAAAAGACCAAAAAAGTTTGAAATGGTACAGAGGAAAATACCAGGGTACACTCTTGCTTAAGTACGGTATAAGTTTCCGTAAAGAGATAATATAACAGAGATTTCACTGGCCATTAAAGTGGATTGGTTTTCAAACACGGAGAAAAGATAAATACCTAATGAGCATTATTTAAAATTACTAATGAGGCAAATAAGCGAGAGTCATCATCTGCTAATAAGGTCAAATGCAAAGCATATGTTTCACCAAGTTTTATAACTACATTGTTATTCGACGGCAAAGACGACGTGAATAAATTTCCAGTCTGACTGAACCCCGCTCCTTAACACTGGCGTAATCCATTGGACCATGAACCAGAGTACGCTACATTCACTCTCAGCGCTACTCAGTAAACTGAATACTGCAAAGATTGCCATCTAGAGGACTCTGATGCTATCCATCACCAACAGCCATCTCACATGATTTCAACGAACTAGAGGCCGAACCATTTCATCCTATGAACTGAACGCGCGGTCTCTTTCAAATGCTAAAGTTATGACCACATAGTTTTTAAGGCAATTTCTCACTTATTATACCAGATAAATAATATTTAGCTGATGTGTTTTATTAAATACTCTATAATGTTGACGCTGCCATTTCAAGAAAGGATCAGATAAGTGAATTACGCGAGTAACGCAATCTAAAGTTCATGCGAGTCAAACAATATTAGAATACGAGTTACATTTAATCTTTAACGAATATCTGTCTAATTTTCAAACGACGTTTAGATCAGTATATTTTATAAATTTTAAGAGATCAAAGACAACAATCAAACATATCTCAGGTACGCAATGACAATATCCATTTATAATCATATATCCCTTACCAATAGGCAATCACAGTTGATTATTTACTGTTAGGAAAAATATTCTCAGACATCTAAGTATATATAAATAAAACTAAGATATGCGTCCAGTAGTAAAAATTAAAAATAATGAAAATGGTTAGCACTAAATTAGATCAACCATGAACCAATTTCCAGTAAAGGACCCGCAGTGCTCTAACAGTGAGAAGTTCAATATTGGGACAGTCTTCCTCGATGGGAAGCTTTATAAAACCGGAGTTAGACATGGCTGATGAAACTCATGTGGTGGACCGAGCTTACTGGCCAAGAACAAGAAATGAAAAAGTATAGCATAAGATGCTATGTAATAGTCTATGGCGAGGAAGCAGATGGACGTAATTCTGGGTGGAGTTCGTAAGGAAAGGAGAAACGAATACTTCGTTACATTTCATGCACGGTAATTCATCAATCAGAACATCTTGACAGAAAACATGGGATCTGGCTTTGAATCCAAATCTGGTAGAATTATTTTTTTCACTGTGAAATTCCTTGCCCCCTGTCGCACTATAGCTCCGCTTGATTAATTTTTTCTGTTACATGAAATGACGCAGCCGTTGGTTTGGTTATTAAGATCCGAACATATGCTCCGCTGGCTCAAATAAAGAATATTGTTTAAGTTAATTTACTCTTTCATATTGCCTTGAGTAAAAATGTCATAAGGTGTTTAAAATAAACCTCAGCTATTTTAATTCCATTCACAAGCCGCTTTTATTCCTTGGAGAGGCGCCAGCTATATTTGCTGGGGTGGAACGGTTGTATACGCGGAAGAGCGAAAGTAATCTCGAGGGCTTGACTTGATAAAGGATTGTTAACGGGACATTGTCACGGTTTTGGTCACGGGACCGACCTGTTCTTAACGAACGAAGTCCAAGGATTTTGCTCTCTGCCGTCCTTCGGGAATTTCACGCATAAGACTCGTGGGGACCCAGAAAAAAAAACGACGGGCATTATCACCGGGATTCACACCGGCGACCTTCGGCATGATTGCCCAGTACGATCATCGTCTCGCAACCACAAGCAGCATGCATCATTAAACTTGCAACAGACTTATAACCTTTAAAAGTCATCAAATTAACCTGGTGGCTTGTTTTATCGCCATTTAACTCCATTCAGGGTCACATTTTTGGAGAACCTATGCCATTGAATAATAAAAGTTTAAGGCAATCATTACTATTTTAAAATCAATTTTTAATCAGTGAAATTCAATGGCATTGGTCTCATTAGGTTGAATTAATTGACATTCTAAGGACACGTAAATCCAACCTTATCTTGGCAAGCTATAAGGGAGCCATGATCGCCTCAGGAACAGTACCACAGATGCGGACGCCAACAGGCTTGTTCACTATTTATTTTTCCAGAATTTAAAAAACAAATATACCCGTATTTTAAATTATTCAACCGATCGCCGAATTTTGGAGTCATACAGGGATAACCATCGAAGCGCATTTCCCTTTAGTTAATGGGGAGGATCCATAGTCGTTACGTCACAACTGATATCCAATCGCCAAGATTCTTACGGCCTATCTTGGAGCGGGATTAGCTGAGCCGAATCCGGTTACATACCAACTATAACAGAGAGGGTGGCGACTTTTGGGTATTTTGAGTTTCGTATAACGAGTTAACGGATGACTATAGAAGAAATGCTTCTCCTATAAATTATTTTTTTAGTCTATCAACCGAAGTTGTGAATAAAATGAGGTTTCGCGTCCAGTGAAAGGACGACTCCATTCACGCGAATCCTTCCTATATTTTGACTACCTTTGTGTAACAATATCTGAAGGTGTATACCCGGGAGACTACACGGAAATAGAGTTTAATTTAATAACGCAAGAATGGGACAGCAACGAGGTCCGTCACGCGGACGCACTACAGACCCGGGGGGGCCGTGTGAATTTTCAAAAGACGTTTCTGTTTCTACAAAAATTTATTCGCGCCAATTCACCCTCGTCGGCGGCAGATGACGGAAGCCGGTAGTTGCGTTATGGACAATTTCCTTTAACCTGTGGGAGTAATTACTCATGCAAAAATAATTGTACACGATTTTATCTATTCGCACAAGTGTTCACTTAGCAAATCCACCTCGAGAAATTTCTTGACTTTAATATTTATTCTCGAATGAATGATAATTGTTACCAATGATGAATGAAAGTACATTATAAATAATAGTCTAAAGTCAAAACAACTTAGAAGTGAATATCGTATCAGATGAAAACCGTATTACCCGGAAATTAGTTACTGGATTTATGTATCAATTCCAAAGCGACAATTACAGTCACTCGAAACCTATTATTAAAAACAAACGCCCATACACTATCGTAGCAATTCCCTAATTTTCTTATGCGGTGGTAAAATTCGTTAAGTAGATTATTTATTTACTTGAAGATAACGGTTGACAAATATGAAGTTAGTTCACTTTCATGATTACGGTTCCAATTCGAGGGGCATCACAGAGAGCACCAGAAATGAATCAATGACAGAAAGTACAATAAGACTATATTAACTGAATCATTCTAGTATCGGTATCTCATACTCAAGAGTATAGATATTTTATTGGAAAATTAAATTAGGAGGCCTACGTTTTTGTTATTTATATTTTGCTTGGAGCGAATATAAAAAACATTTATACTCATTTGTGCAAAAAAAATATTGAATGTGTTGATCGGAAAGAGGTATGTGGACTAATATTTCTCCTTTAATCAAGATATTAAAGAAATTGGAAAAAGCCAAGAGAAGTGAACTGAACGGCATGCTACTCCCAATGATGGAACGATAATTTAAACCCGCACGACCAGAGGGGTGTTGTCCATCCCAATGCGAGAATTAAAGAATAGTACCTTTCACTATGGCAGGGAAGGGTCTCAGAAAATGTCTGGAAAAAGGTTGCCAGCGGTATAACTTAAATACTGAAAGCGAACTTGTTCCCAAAATTCTTCCCGCAATGCCATTCGGCGTCCGGGTGAATTATATCACTGGATATAGCTCCTTGTGGTGAAGCGCGGGCAATGGTAGACTCCCAATCATGGCTGAACCCTTAAAAAGGGATTCTAGAATGTTTAGAATAGTGAAAGCAGACCTTGGTCATTACTCAATCCGGTGAGAAAGTCGCAGCTCAACGAGAAAGAAGGGACGTCCCAGGTCTGATCAAAGCAAAAGGCTTCATATAAATTCCTTGGGAAGCGCATGATCATTTGCAAATTTTCAACCAATTTAACTAAAACTTTTTAGGAATGTTAATTCTAACAATTAAATAGCATAAATTTATTGCTGGAAAACATCATCGAAAAGAGACCCTGACGTATTTAGAGAAGTGAAAATGGGAATTCGTTACCAATATGCTATCTGTTCGGTTTTGACATATGGAGGAAAGTGCACAAAGCTGACCGTTTGAGGGTATCAAGCGTTGAAAAGGAATGCAGCTAGTGCCGCGGGTAGAAAAAAAACTGTTACCCTTGCATACCCAACCTTTCATTACTTGTACCTACTAGTTGAAGAAGAGCATATGACAGCCGAAACCATTATTAAAATGGTAGCTCACTTGATATTTTTCTCATAAAGAAATGAATATGGAGGTGCAAGATATCCGTTCGCAGGTTTTCGCGGCGTGAAAATGATGAACTCTGCATTGTTTCGGGTTTCACCTTAAGCCAACTAACGCGGTGAAACCAGAAGCAATGCAGAGTTCATCATGGTGGTGCAAGGTTGATTTAGTACAGTTGGGGATTTGAGAGGTGCACATGGAAAGAAAAAAAGAGTTGGTGAATTATGGTTGGAGAAATTTTGGTCCGTCGTGAATTTGAAACAAATCGCAAGGGGTGTGAAGTTGTCAAAATCTACTTCAATAGTTGGTCATTATTGCTTGGAGTTGATAAGCGTGTTGTAGCGGCAGTAGAGGTTATCCTTGATCGGAATATGATTATTAATCGGAAAGCTAAGATGTAATGAACTACGAGCTAATTTTTTCTAGATTGCTTTGGCTCGATATGAAATGTATTTTTGGAAGAGTTGTTAGCCTGTAATAGCCGGTGGATGCCAGGGCCAAGCGTGAAGAATCGTTTCTTGGGAAAACTGAAAGATGCCTTTAATGAGTATGACCCTGGTCTAAAGAATTTTAGTAGTATATAAATTGAATAGTTCTGCCCGAATTGCAAGCGATTCCTCTCAGAAAGTGGTTAAGTCATATGGTAACAACCGTAAATAACAATGGCGTTTCTTTGAATAATGGAGAAAACGATTTTAGCGTATGCATGAGAAAGGATTATTTGTTTTGAATGCCTAGTGTAAGAACAATTCTATTATTTTGTAGTATAAATGGCTATCGGATGATTCTATGAGTTTGATTGGTTCATTGTTTATTATAAAAACTGAGTTTTAATGATACCACAAAGTCAATAGGTGCTGAATTTGGTACAACCACGATTTTGTAACCTCAAACGTAATGTGAGGAAAATGCAGCTAGCAGGGGGAATAACAGCACATAAGTAATGAGCGTAAATAAGCTGCAAAAATATGATATAATTTTTTTCCGAAAGTATGATTGAGATTACATGCACTCGAATCAGGCAGTATGGGAAAAGTATATAAAAATGTACATGTAAGCGACGCTTAGGAGAATAAGGATTCCTGAATGCGACAAAAACGTTTGTGAAAATATGTTGGTGTGACTCAGGGAAGGTGAAGCCAAGTGAAGCCAAGTGACACCTAACACGGAACTGCAAGTTTCCGTGAATGCAAAGAAAGAGACGCGTATAAGAGAATCATTACTATACACAAACTATGAGCGAGGAATATGGGAATATATGTAGTGTAGTATAGAGTAGGTGATGTTGAGTGAAATGATGCGGGCGATATCATTGATGGAAATGAAATTTTCTTTTATTAAAAAAAATAAATACATGAGAGGATTATTTCAGCTAAAGGTGAAAAGGCTCGTAAGTTTTCATAAGAGGTTTAGAAACAGAATATAATAAATGAATAATGAATTAAAATGATGACTAAAGACAGAATACGAACAGCAGAAGTAGAAAAAATTCAGAACTATTTTGAAGGAAATACGAAGCTTTTGCGGGAAAGGGTTACGAAGGAAGAGCAAAGAGAAATTAAAAAGATGTTTTTAATAAACAATAAGAGTTTCGATGTTTCCTGGGATGAATTCAGAATTAAAGATAGTAACAGGACAGAGAATATAAGCGAAATTTAATAGTAACTTCAGATAAAATTCTGAAAGATGGAAAAATTCTACGCATATCTTGTCTTTTATGTAAAATGTTGAAGTGTGCGGGCAGTTCGTTTGGACGAAATTATCTGTTTGTAACCTTCTCTTAGACCGAAACGATTGGCTGAACTCCATAACTGCACCTTCGCACAACGTAAAGGAGATTAGGAGCGAATGCAAGAATTAGAGTTCTTTCGAATATCCCTAGGAAATTGCTCGATGAAGAGTGTGTTGAAAGAATACGGAAGGTAAATTGTGCCAAATCCGAACAGTTCAATACGGTTTATACCAATTAAGGGTGTTAAAAACAGTCATGCGTACTTTATCAAGTACTTGTGGAAAACACGGACGGACGTGGAAGGTGTTTTTCAAAAGATATTTCATCAAATACAAAGAAATTTCAGAAAAATATATCACGCTGACATTTAGTTGCAATTTCAATACGCATTCATTTAACTTCTCACATCCATTAATCCACAAAATCATTCATTTGTTCAACTTTGCATCCGTTTCGTCAAGGGCAGAAAGACTGACATTGGACATCGGCATACGCACGTCTATGAGAAACAATATTTCACTCCAATCCCAGAAGAATCAAGTGCCTGATAAATTGGTTGATTACAGGTTTCGTTACAGCGATTCATATAAGGATTAGAAATACTTTGTTTTTCCACACAAATTTTCCCCTTCCCTTTCCATCTCCATCTTACCCCCCCCCTTGTCCTTTCCCCTTCCGCCCTACCCACACCCTTCCCAATCCTCCCTCACTTCAAACGCAAGTGTCACCTCCAAATTCTTCCACCTCTGTAACCGTTAAGTACACCAAATTCTCCACCTGATGATGACTTTGTAAGACGAAAGCTAGTTCGTGAAATAAAATTTGTGAGTGGAAAAACAAACTGTTCCTATTCTTAATAGGCTCCTGATGTAAATTCGGCGAACTCACCATACAGTGCTCATCAAAAGTTTTATATAATGCGGGATATGTATGAAGGATTTTTCACACTAACTGAGGGTTCACACACGAGATTATTTACGCTCCAAGTACCTAACCCCGATATTGTTTTACGCGTCCATAAGTACAGAAAACAAAGAAGATAATTCTTCTAATGAACGAAGACCTACGAAAATGTGTTTTAGAAAATGATATAGTGCTTTAGGAAAAGACACCGAGGACAATTATGCATGATGATAACGGATAGTATTACAAAAGTTGAATTGATCGATTTAAAGTAGTTAATCAAAAGCATGACTCAAGCAAGAACAACTGATCCTACTAAATGACTTGTCCTAAAAAACGTAATCTCCTAAAAAACGTAATGTTCTAAAAAACGTATTAAATGGTACTAGAATTTCTAAAAACTGCTTAGCGTTCACGATTGTCCAAAGATAAGTGGAGAAAAAATAAATAAATATTAATGGTTATTAATTTATACAAGGAGAAATCGTATTCCCCACTGAATGAATGGATTTCGGATACTGAACCCCTAGACAATTTAAACTAACCCGTCTCGTACTTCCTTGGATTTCCGTAACCAACATCCATATTTATAGGTTCATAAGTGAATGCAAGCAATTAGAAAATGTATTTTAATCGAACTGAAAGTACGTGATGATAGTTTAATGCCCAATAAAGGTAGCAGCCCGGCTTTAAAATCACACAAGGCCATTTCTGTAAAGGAAAAGAAGGAATAAATCTGCATTGTCCACAATGGTCACTACCCATGACAAAATAAGGAAATCGATGAAAATAATCCCGTTCAAATGGTCAGGTTGCGTCAATTCATTTCGGATACGATATAAATAAATAAATTCTAACAATAAACTTGGCGTTTACGGGTCAAGTCTTTCCTCACTATTTTCGGCCATTAATTTTTTTTTAGTTGTAAAACAAAATGACCTTCAATTTTTCATTGATTCTCATGATTCTCTCATTGAGATAGAAAATATTTTCTGTGCTCGAACTAGACCCTGTTTTCCAGATTTTTCAACATTTAGGGCAATCGTACGACAACAACCAACTATCTACGAAACTTCAAACATATGAGCAACCTGAAAGTGGTCATAGCATTCATACACATTCCGCGAGTTAGTTTTAAGTCAGATATAGTTTTACAGGCTGGGGTATTTGAATTGTCAAATGTTAAAAACCAAAGTTACAAGTGTTTGGCGAGGAAAGACAGCAATACTATTTATTTTTAATTTGATAGACCCTTTCAAAGTTATCTCATGGTCAAATTTGTTTTCCTAACAGCCAACTATATTTTGAACAGATTACTATTCCACGGAAAACCTGGTAGTTTCTCCCCAAACATTTTCGGGTTCACATTTATAAAATATTTGAGCCTTCAAAATTTGAAGCATTTCAGAACCTAAAATGTTCATTTCGCAAGCCTGCAGTGTCACATGAGTTCTGAATTCTGCAAATCCTGCGCCTATTACTAATTATAAAACAAAACCCTGAAACTATCACTGATTATAAATATTTTTGGCATTATTGCTCATAAAGTGCTTTAAATCTTTAATGCTCAAATACCTGATGATATGATTCTGAATAAAAACAATTTCGGGCAAAACTACCATTTTTAAATTATGTTAAAATATTATAGGCTAATATTTAAAAAGAGCAGATACAGAAACTACCTAAAAACGTTCCACCAAATTAAAAATAAACCTAACTATTTTCTTTCTCAAAAACATACTAATTTCCGACATATTAAGTTTTAATAAGTGAAATGTCTTATTCTATATAGTAGGCAATTGCTTGAATATTTAACTTGCTACTTTTAAGTCTCGTATTCGAACTTATTGGCACCTCACCTAACATATTTCAAAACCTCCCAAACCTATCGAAATTCACATGTTATGAACCACTGTATTTGAATTTAAAATATGTAATAATAACAACTGTTTATCTGTATTCACGAGAAAGCAGGAAGAAATATAATTCCGCATGATACATCAAAATCTCTTTTCCATGCACAGGTTTCTACAAATTTTCCATAAGCTGCTTTTAAATTTCCTAATATTATATTTGAGATAAATTTTCCAGCTACCGTGGTGTGTCACATGAACTACAGAAAAAATTATTAAATTACCAACAGGGAAATAATCTTACTGTCAACGATTTTCTATGTTTCTTATATTTCCTACGATCAGATTCACGTCATGATCTACAAGAGCACGACCGTGATGAATAAATAAAAGATGATAAATCTCTCCCAAATGGGCACATTTGAATTTAACAAAATAAAATTTTGATAAAATATTACTAAACACTAAAGACAGATGGCAAAGAGTTGATCCTTTAAGGCTCACAGAGATAGTGGAATTCCAATAATCAATCGCTCATCTAACAGATTCTTTATTCCACTTGATCCTGCCATTTTGTGAGCATGTTCCAAAGGAACCAAACAGCATAGAAAAGGTTAGCAAATAACCTTTTCCTCTCGAGCACGAAATAAAGCAGAGGTGGGAACAGGAACCGAAGTCACAGCAAGAAAACGTTCCAATTCAGTTTCACTTCTCGGAGTCATTGGTAGGAGTGATTTTGGAATGAAACTAAAATGGAGGGAAACTGATGTGGAGCTTAAATGGAGTGAAACTATTACGATTTAAATCACTCGGAGTTTTATTGGAGGGAATTGAAACAGAAGACTTTTATTCCACGCCAAATATTAAGTTTAAGGTTAATAGGAAGTAGCGGAGTGCTGTTTAAGGTTTGGGTTCAAATATCGGTATTCACTGGAACCGAACCGATATGGTACGGAAATAAAATGTACCATCCCCACACTTCCTAGTTCCATCTAAGTCAACAGCAGCGCGCAGCCTGCTCCTCTGAGTAAGGAGTTTTATTTAATCGCAGAAGTCGCACAACCCACCTCAGTGAGTTCGACGCAAGGGCTTTTCTTGATTCACTTTATGTAACAAGGTTTATTCGGTCCACTTCTCTGCGCGGAACGTTAAGATGACGTTCCGCGCAGAATAGTCGGTCGGTCGGAAGTTCCCGCCGAATATATAACAAACTTTTTTATAAATTTTAGAAACCACTTGAAAGCCAAATTAGATTTACCGGAGAAAGGCCCCCCTATATATACAGCAGTAAGGTTTCTAAGAGTCAGTCATCACGAAGCCAGACATCGAAGCAACTCGCTTCACCAGTCAGATACCTCAATCAGCCCCGCCATGAAGGTCCAGGTTAGTACTGCACTAAAGCTTAACGCATATTTCATTTCTTGACAATGAGTGAAGGCTGGAAATAATATCATGAGGAGTATTTATCTCTAACAAGTAACAATTGTTTTTAATTTACTTGAATGGACAATAACTTGAAAGACGGAATACTTGACTCAGTTGAGTACTATTGGATATAAAAGACCCTCTCATTGTACAATATTGAAATATTATTTCGCACGTTGCCTTTACCGTTGTTTACTAAAAGCTTAATGCAGAAAAATTAGCAAAAATAAACTCGTCTCGAATTAATGACATTAAGGCAAGTGTAGGTGTAGATGGTGGAGGTAATAGGTGTAGATGTGAGAGAATACAGAAACAAAATAGGTGAGCATAGGGGTTTAGATAGGAGAAAAGTAAATGGCGCTTGAATTTAGCAAGCGAGTCACAGTAAAAATGATGCATAAAAAGTGGACATAATACGGATTAATGCAATGGAAAATATTAAAATTTTAAATAATGGATTTTGTGAAAAGGAACTAACGTAGCGT
>LYUA01001088.1:147154-157811 GCA_002093875.1 Calopteryx splendens | reverse complement strand
ATAGATGAAATCGGTAACGGAGAGTCAACATCTGCTCCCAAAACTATTTTCTGCCTACATCACTGATTCCGGTATAACTCTTATCTTGCAAACATAAACATTTCACACTAACGAATCGTAAGTACCATGCACCAAAAATTCAATATTTTACTATATACACCTTCAAGGCCTATAAGACCAAGATTTTTTTCATTTTTAAAACCTCTCTGCCGTTAGAACCTCATTTTTCGTTTATATCAGCTTTCCCTGCATTCATAATTATCATCTAATACATTTGGCTAACTTTTATACTACACACATTTATTACACAAATTCTCTCAAATAGTCCCTCCAAAAGTTTTTAACAACACATCCATCCTAGATAAAATCTTACTCTTTATTGCATTCATACCGTTGCCCTTTTTACCCAGTTCCAAAATAGCTTCTTATTTCATTCAAAATCATTCTATAAATTCACACTTTTTTCCATGCATATTCTTTCCAATCTTTCAAAGCTCTTCCGAGTTTCCTCCCTTTCGTTGCAATGATCATATTATATGACTATCTTTATTCTATACTTTTATATACCCGTGCCGTAATACATTCTAAGGGTCGGTTTATAAACTTTCCTCCAGTTGACAAAACCGAAACCATGACACAATGGTAATCAAGCCCCATTTTCACTATTCTAAACATGCAGCATCCCTTCTGACGGGACTCTCCCGACAGACAGCGTACTGTTCACGCATCATGAGAAATTATATCCAGTGAACTAATACATCAGAGGTCGTTTTTGATAATCTTGTCCTATAATAAATATCTGCCGTTAAGACTTTTATAATTTAAAATTCGTATTTTTTTCGGGATATTCGTTGGAATTATGCAACTGACCTAATATTCGTTAACATTTCACAAGTAATACCCTAACTGTAAAATTACAACTGTTAATTCGCTCAAACCCTGGGTCCGGATGCGCTCAAACCGTAGGTACGTAATAGTAGGTTGTGCATATTTTTCAAATCCATTCTTAATGAATACTTAATGTTGGCCTCTCATTTGCCTCCACCGAATTTCTTGGGTCTTTAGTTATATTTACGATTTCATGTGCTTATAAAATCTTTAGAATATATTTCAGCCAGAACCTTGGGAGATTTTTTTGGCATGAACGTTTTATCCAAAACAGTATTCTATTGCCACAGAAGAAGAGTCAATATTATGATGGATGGGAATGATGCCACATTTTTAATTCTAACATTCAATATCCCTGAAACTTTCACAAATTAGGAAACTAACTTTATTTACGAATGTACTTTTCTAATTACAGAAAGCATACTCATACAATTAATAATCTCCGATATATTTAACCAAATCACTCATATATTATGAGTGTCCATTACCCATAATTACATGTAATCGTCCATTCAAGCAATACAGTACAAATTTAAAGGGAGAACGAAATTTGTAATTAAATTTTCGTATCCAGAAGTGGCACACAAACTTCGAGATAACATTTTTATAGCATAAATTCAAAACTATTACCCTGGAAGTGCGGCAAGTCACTACTAGGGACACTATGGACAATGAACTTTCAGGTACGGGAATTTTAATTAAAAATTAATTATGGAAAATTAATTTCATCAATTATATGGTATCTGAGGGAAGTTTTCCCTATTCCTACCCCTTACAAACGTCGATCCTAATCGTAGCATAAAATTGACCCACGTCCAAGCCAATATGAATTCTCTTATCACCTCGGGTCATCAATCCTAAGTTAGGGAAAAGATTTAACAGAAAAGAAACCCAACATGAAAGTTTAACGTATTTCTTTCGTCCTTCCCTCCAAGATTAAATATGTGTAAGCGAGCTAGATCTAATAGAAATTAGGGTGTATTTAAAGAAGCGTGACTGATTTATTTTTTTCAAACTCGGCAACTGAAACGGCAGGATTCATTGTTAGACTTTTCAATGAATACAAGATATTTCGACACTCAAACAAACCCATAAATAATTACATTATTAATAGACCCCTTGGATTCTTCTGGAACAGATCTCCTTTGGGAATATCTTTGAATACAAGATATTTTGACATTCAAACAAACCCATAAATAATTAAATTATGAATAGACCCCTTGGACTTCTTCTAAAACAGATCTTCTGCAAAAAATTAACATGCAGCTTTTAGTATAGAAGACTCTTAAGAGAAGACGCCTGGAAGGCGATGGTAATAGAAAAGTATGATAGAAATGTGTTACGCTGGTTTGATTAATGGAATAGAGTCTAATCACCATAAAGATTCATGAAAGAAGAGTTACTGGTTTGAGAGAAAGGGCTGTAACGTGGAAGTAATGGGTGAATGTGGACTCAAGAAAAAGAATATTCGAGGTATTAGGAACAATCAGGAACAAATGTATTAAACAATGCATGAACATTGCAGAGGCGAAATAGTTCCGCAAGAAATGGGCAGTGTGCAATAAATGAGTAAAGGGGATTTAAGTTTCTTGGAATAATTTAAATGAGAATTATTTTTACTTTGTCGACGCCGAAAGGGATCGGTGTGAAAGATATGTACGCATATACGAGGATTGGAAATAACCATGATAATAGTTTGCACATGTACTTACAAGATTACGCCAAAAGAAATAACCTAATACTTTACTGCGGATTGTAGGAAGCACCTTGCTGAGCAATTGGTCAGTGACTTACATAAAGTTTGGAGTGACTGAGTAATCAGACCATAACCCATTAACCGCAAATGTCAGTTGCCCTATCACGTTACGGAAATGACACCCAACCAAATCAGAAGAAAGAATAAAAAAACACACCACATATGATCACGTACGTCCACGCTATCGCAAAGGAACGCTCATTACGCTTTCTCCCGTCACGTGTCTACAGATACTATACTCTGCAGCTCACTTCCGCACGGATTTAATTCGCTTGCCTCGCTTCTTCTTCAGAATCCCAACGAGGGATGCCATCTGGGATTAACTAGTCGGATAAGCTAACCAACCCGACTCTAGGGGAGCCGAGACATCCACCACATTAGGTAGACGCTGATGGACCGCATAGAAGTTAGGTTATGAAATGGGATGACGCAATTCGGTCGCGTACCTAACCCGACATCCACGCAATAAAGTTCCCTCTCTTCTCCGCAAGTTTGCGGTGCATCGCCACTACTGGTTGGACCTTAGAAGGGAAATAATATGACACTGTAGGACAAAAATTGTGAGCAAGAGGACTGCACATTCCTCTTGCCCTCGCGAGCCCATTATTTATGGTGGACAGCATCACACTCACCATGAGTTTTCACAGATTTACCAGCCATTATTCACGAGGTTTTCTCATTACCTCGAAAATCTTTAGCGAAAATCGGAGTAGTCCCAGTTTTCTTCTCAACTATCACTGTTTCACAAGGTGTACATCGCGCGGTGCAAGCTCATCTTTCGCATCGTTCAGTATTTTGAGGGAATCTGCAATAGTTTCTAAAGCTTTTTTTCTGAACTAACCCTTTCTTAAAGCTTTAGAGAAAACTGATACAGTTAGTAAAAGAAACAAGTCTGGTTAACATTTTGACTTCTTTATCATACGTTTTCGTTATTGTTGTTTCTTAAAATAGTATTACCCAGATTTGCACACCGTTTGTATGTGTCAACACGCATTTGTTTTAGAACACCTTATTTATTAGTTACTATTTTTTGTATATCTATGTAATAAGTTAAATCTGGCGTTGAGTCTTCGATTCTCTAGTGATTCTCATCCCAAATCACGCATTAATTTCGTGAGCCCCTGGGTCCTCTCATTATAATTTTTTTCTAACGAAACGGGCAGTGTTCCTCTGTATTTTGTTTGATTCCTGTATCGACTTTTTCAATTGGGTGCCATTTACTCACAGAATATTCAATATATGTGTTCTAACTAATGAGAAATAGAATGTCTCTTTTACTTTTTCCTCGTCATTTTTTTCTACTCTGCGCTTTACAAATGCTAGCTTCCTCAAAAGAAGCACCGCATATATTGCGTATGTGCATACACCAAACAAGGTTCGACATAATATTACGCCCAAATACTTTCATGGTAATAAGGACTAATTGGAACAACCCTTCACCCTGATACTACCCTTTGTTTGCGAAAGGTAAAAAAATTCCCTGATTCATCAAATTTCGTTTTAATTTATTCCTCACTCTTTTAGTTTATATATGCATTTGGCGTGCGGGACCTTGTCAGATTTTTCAAATCCAAAAATATTGCGTCCACCTTTATGTTCTTTTTGCCTGACTTCAGAATGCCGTGAATAAAAACGCGCAGTCTTGTTTCGCTTGATTTTCTTTTCTAAAGCCTTGCAGGTTGTTAGATATAAAGCTTTAGTTAACGAGGCATTTCGTGACGTTGCTAACAACCGTGCGCTCTAGGATTTCACAGGACAGAGAGGTTAGCGATATTGGTCGGTTGTTACTGCAGTCGAGTTTATTTCCTCCTTTGACGGTAGGGGTAATGTTAGTTGCCTTCCAATCCTGGGGAACAATGCCTTCAGAAATAGCATACAGTCAGGCTATTTTTGTCAGTGCATATCCCGAAAGGAAAGAGCGTAAAGATTATGTGGTGTGGTCTCTAACTTTATGATTCCTATATATTATTTATTTTTTAAATCGTTTTCTCCCATTAAGAAATATTAAAATTACCCTGCTAGCACATCCTAAAATATCAAGAAATTACTTATGCAAGTTATTCCATAAAGAGCACTACCTTCAAAGTCTGGAGTGTATAGTTAATTAACAAGCCATAGTTGCTGTTACCAGAACTCAAGTTCCGGGCTATGGTTGGTCGGAGACGCGGGAGCGAATACACTAAAAAGGTATCACCAGGGTGTGTATCTCAAATCTCCTAGCCCATTTAAAGGTCCTCATAGTGTTCTCACACGGAGTCCTCTAATGACAAAAGATATATATTCAGACCATGGTTGCATCTACATTTCATTGGAGATGTGTATTAGAATTATTTATATTACTTTAAGAGTTTTGTGGAAGACTTGTAACTTGACCCGTTGCCTAGAGAAATGGGACAATCTACTGCATTATTCATCGTCAACAGTTAGTGGGAAAAGAATTTTAGTAAGACTCCTCAAATCTATGGGTGTTGCTCTAAATACCGTCTATAAAATTCCAGGAGAAATTATTTAGTAAATAGTGCGATGATAATGAAGATGAGTTTGAGCATCACCTTCTGAACAAATTTAAAAAATACTATTTTACTGATTATTGCACTGTTTACTGTACTATTAAAATACTATCTTCACTGTCGAGAACTTTCTCAATTTACATTTTTGCATCGACAGACCAACATTCGGCTTTAAGATACTGATTTGGAAACATGTTTTCCCGCTTATACGCCATTAAAAAAATGTGCTGATTAATTTAAATATCTATATGAAATTTCAATAACATACTGGGTGATTAAACCATTGGAGGTGGATGTGGAAGATGTTAAGCCAACATCTACAGTTGATTGAGCTGCAAAACGACCTTGAGGCCAAATGACTATTCAATTATCCATATTCCGAAAAGTTTTGGATCCAATTACGGCTCCCACATGCACTTCTTTGGAAGAAAGCTAAATTACTGTTTAAAAAATTTCCGTCATATTTAGTGGAGATGGGGTTCTGCAAGGTAGTGAAGTTACTGCAGGAGCAACGAAATAGATTTTAAATATGTTGCAGAGGAGATTTAAGGCTTTTTCTAAAAAAATTAGAACCGAACATGGATAAGTGCTTAATTCACAAAAATTATTAAAATATATATAAGTTCCCTTTTATTTACTATACGAAAAACTTCAACTATAAAATCATAATTATTGTTTTTAATTGTGCGCATAAGTCAGCTATATTACATATAAGTCCAATTTCAGAATAATAAAGGGGGGGTTACAAAATATTTTTTATAAAAAGGGGAAGCTATATTAGACAGCTAGGTGAACCGACTAGGTTGCCGATTTTACTCGGAGAGTCAAGAAGTTTGGAAAATTTTAACGTGGGCCACCCTCATTCTTCCTCTTCCTTCTGTGGCATTAATCATTTACTCAATATTTGTCCCTTTCTCTTCCTCCTTTCAATTACCAAACCTTCGTTGGCCAGTGCCCTAGGCACGAATTCCTGTCAGCCTTTAGAGTGTAATTCGTAGCGTACTCATGAATGGAGAGATCTAACCAAGTCATATTGTATGAACTTCGATCTCATGCGCCACTCTTCGTGCCCTTTCAGATCATCGCCTGCTTGGCCATCCTCGCCACCGCCCAAGCCGCCCGGGAACGCCGCGACTTCTTGGACTACCACGCCCCATCCTACCACCTCCCTCTCTATCATGCTCCTGTTTACCATGCCCCAGCCATAGCAATCGCCAAGCCGGTTGCCATTGCGAAGCCCACCGCCACCTCTTACGCCCACTTCCAGAGCGTGATCATGTCGCATCCCGTGGCAAAGTCCGTGATTGAAGCCTACAAACAACCCTTGATCGCAGCCTACAAACAGCCCTTGTTCGCAGACTACAAGCAACCCTTGTTCGCAGACTACAAGCAACCCTTGTTTGCAGACTACAAGCAACCCTTGTTCGCAGACTACAAACAACCCATGATTGAAGCCTACAAACAACCCTTGACCGCCTCGTACTTGAGCTATGGCACTTCCTACCCCTCCTTCAATAAGTACGGCGCATATAACTACCACCCGTAAGCAGGTGCGGCTCGAGCTGATCAATGGGTGGGCGTCTTGACATCCGCCGCCTACCCCGACGACCCGGAGGTCGATGAGAGGTCATGGCATCCGAAGGAGTGACGCTCGGACGGACACTTGAAAGAAGGGAAACGGACGGCACGAGGGGAAGTCGCCGAGAGCGGTTCGAACCGGGGAAGATCCAGTGAAAAGCAGCTCTAAACAGCTGTGGATGGAGTTCGTAGGAAAGAGGAAAGTAGGAGCACGCCCCATCACCCCTAGAATGACTCTTTGGTAGTGACACCTGTAATCTCGTTAAAATTCTACCGTCGGGTTTGATTCGAAGCCACTCATCACACTACCACACGCGATCAGGGTACCCATTCAGAAAACCAAATGACCTCTAGGAATCCAGGGAACCTTTAGGATATGGAATGGAATTTCACTTTATAGGACCGAAAGATAACTCTTGGACTTTTAGATGAATAATGTGGTAGCCAGTGTTCATCAGAGGAAATTATTCAAAAGCTGAGTGCTTCGACTCTCCAATGCTGAAATGTATCACCCTCTTCAAATTTGTACTTCTTTTTATATGTTTTTGTATGCGTTTTACTAAATCAAAAAACTGAATTTTAAAAAACTGGGTCAATGGCCCATTAAAAATGTAATGCTGTTTGTCCAATTACTTCTTCGCAACCTCCTTGGGGTATAAAAGAATTATTTTCAAAAATGTTTTTTTTTTTAATTCAAGTTTTTGAAATGAGCTTCTCAATTGAGAAAATTATTTGTAATGGTGGACTTTCCATCGTTCCCGTTACTAATATCTTCAGCATTTTTCAAAGTTGCATCTTTGCATTTGGATATAGGCATGTGTGTTAAAAGTGACAATGCGAGGTTGAATGCAAATGAAAAGGTAATAACAACACCCATCAAAATCCTCAATCCAAGCAAGAAATTTTCTGCTGCATCATGCATTTCATTGCTCAAGAAAAGAAGATTAATCTGTATCTTACCCTACACGCCAGCATGAGAGCGCGCGGCGGGGGGTAATTAATTAGTGATTGTTAACATTGCACATCATTTTATTTTCAGAAAGTTCGAATTGATTTTAGCGATGTTTCCTACTGCTGTGGTAAAATTATGCGAGGGAAAAAGGATGCCTGATACCTGTCTGTTAAGCAATCAATTTCCCTTAACTTCTTGTTGTGGGCCCACCTACCGATTTGTGGCGGGGCCAAAATTATTTCCTCTGTCCTAGCGTGACTCTCACGGTATTATTATTTATCTAATCGTAAGTCGTGCGTGCATTCTTAGGGCATCCACTGGCTCCCAAACTATTATTATTCGCAGGTGCAAACTAGCCCCATGAGGATGGGTGCTAAAAATCCGTTTCTTCGGAAAGAACGGGAATAAGTGGTCTGAAATTTAAGAGAAAATGTTTTTTCGCAAATTTCAGTTGAAAAAGGAAAATCTGACTTCCTCAAAATATTTTTGAGCTCCGTCGTTGTGTTGTGCATGACTGTCCCAGCTTTCTTGTCTGATATTTTAAGTAGTTAAATGCAGGAAATATGTTACTAGTCCAAGGAAGCCCGACTGGAAATTACTCGAGGCTGACCAACTGATAATATACGGTTCACGAACCTGTATTCTACTACATTTTCATCCTATTCCACTTTTTTGCACTCTTCTTCAGGATCATATACCAAAGAATGAATAAATAATACGAACCAGATGTTAAGCATTGATTCCAAACAGCTATACTTTTTCGTAATCATTTAGGAACAATACAGAAGAATTGCTCGTATGCTTTCATTGATTCCAAAGCATAATCTCATCCAAACGCTAACCATACTCTTCTTTAAAGGTATTGTTCAATGAGTCAATCCTTTCGGTTCTCTTTCGGCCCATATCATGCGAATTTCATAGTATCAAAAAGAATTCTCAGAAAAGATTAAATATCATTCTAAAATCCGTATCTTACAGAATTAATTCGCCTCTTTTTCATTGAAATGAGTACTCTTCCGATTAGCAGGATACCTTACCTCATTGATATCCGTCTGAAATCAGTGATAACACCACTTGAAACTATTTATAGAGTTTTAAGTTATTTTTGGCCTTTTTAGCTTTATGTATCTATGACTTCCTACACTGAACTCTAGTAAAAAGTTATTATTTACGCTTCGAGAGTGTTTATTACTCTAAATCCGCCGAAAATTGGAACTATAAGTCTTATGAAGCGTTAGTATCTTATTCCTTCACATAAGGAATTACTTTTTTTATTAATTATTGGTAATCTATCGGACAAGGTAGGTTTCTGATGGACACACCCCTGCAATAACCCTTTCTTCACTTCCGTATACTTTATGCCACCCTTCATTCCATCCAACGCCTAATTTTTTTCTCCCTCTCCCTCACTTACCCAATATTCTGCCTTCTATCAAATTCTTCAACTATGCATTGCCACTCAGCTTGCCCTACATCCACTTTTCCCGACTTCTTTGGATTTCTCCCAACAGCCTTCTCCCCTAAAGCATGCCAAAAAGTCTGGCAATATTAATGCTTCAAAACCCTGACGACTAAGACCATTTGGCAATGTAAAAAATAATATTATTGCAAATTAAAAATAACAGCCAATACGCACTTACAACGGAACTAATATGCGGCCTATAAGATATAGCTGGTCCCCGTGCGAATTAGCATTGCGAAAAATGAGTATTGGATCATTATAATTAAATGCAAGTAAAGATTACGGATAAAAATGGTATTTTGCTTAATTTCCCTTTCCTTAGGAGCCTGAAAACCTAATGTTTTATGTAAGTACCTCTCACAAGTTCGAATAGCATTATAAGAATATATATATAATAAACAAATTAATTAAATACTTTTATTTAGTGATTTTGCGGTATCACTCTAGAGAAACATTTCATTTCCACCAGTACGGACATCCAGCTCGTAGATCTACAACTACATAGTACAACTACATCTACAACTACATTGTACATATAGTACATCTACAACTACATAGTACCCTGCAAGCCGCCGTGAGGGCATGCGGCAGGGAGCGTTAGGTCACCAGCCATTAATGGCATTTATGGATGCAATGTTAATGTGATCATCCGCGCAGGATCCCCGTTATAACCGCGTTTTTTATTAATAGTAATCTACCGAATAAGGTAGGTTTCTGATGGACCGACTCCTACTAGGTAGGTGTCTAGGAGAAACCTACCTTAACCGGTAGATAACCATTAATTACAATTAACAGCATGAGAAAATTACTTTCTGGAGAAATGGATGTCTAAATTCCAGAGTCTATTAAACTCAGAAATTGCTACCTACATAATACATAATTTTTTTACAACTCGTTCAACATGTTTTTTCACAGTTCCCACAGAAATCTTATCGCAGATTTTTAAGACAGATTTGAAAGTCAACATAAGTTTAAAAAATGTTCCTCAAAATGAGGACTATTTGAGTTTTACCACTCTGGTTCTCAGCAGCTGATTTCACTTTCAGTGACCTTCAGCTCAAGACTGGGAAAATGGGAACCATCCCTAGCCAAGGATGATGCCCTACCCGATTACACACTATCATGAGAAAGTGAAAAAATACCAAGATTTCCTATATTTTCAACATAGGTCCAGTACCTATAAATAGCTTGGACTTAAGGTAATACTCCTAGGTGCCAGTAACTTGGGTGCTTTTTTCTGAGGTTGTGGTAAGCTATTTTTTCCTTCTCTAGCTACCCAACACTGAAAAATACACATCCCTTTGGTGACTTTTCATACTATTCCATTTGTGAATGTATGTTTTAATGGTAATCTACTGGTTAAGGTAGGTCTCTGATGGACAAATCCCTACAGTAACCCATTCTTCATTTCGGCATACATTCTGCCTCTCCCTTCATTCCATCCAACATGCCTAATTTTTGCTCCCTCTCCCTCGCTTTCCCAACATTTTACCCTCTATCACATTCTTCAG
>LYUA01001088.1:31602-43730 GCA_002093875.1 Calopteryx splendens | reverse complement strand
TTCCCTGTACCACCAGTGATTTCCCAGGATGACCTGGTACCCGAAAAATGGTACACAGCTGAGGGTGTCATGAGACATCGCCTCGAATCGAATATGGGCCCTCCAGTAGTAGTCCAGTCAGTAGCCCAGTGCTCTAACCCCTGGACTACCGTGCCCTGCCTATAACATATTAGAAAGGAAAAGATAATCAATGGATAGATTGAATTTTAGCACTTTTTTGATTAAGATTCTTTCTTTGTCCATTTCATGAATGCTTGAAATAATCATCAACATTATTTTAGTAGCTAATTATAACCAAAACCACAGTGATCAATCTGAAGCTTGGTTTTATGGTAAGAGTAGAGCTCACCTTATACTAAACTCTTTGTAATGTGTAATTAACGTAGTCATAGTCCCCAGCCAGTAGGTAACTACACACTGAGTAATCATGCCCTCTTATTATGTAATGAAAAAACAATTAATTTTCTCTCATTTAGAGAGCAGCATTTGAAGAGCATAATTCAAAATTAAATGTGAAATTAATATATTCATAGTCCCCAGCCAGTAGGTAACTAGGCACGGAGTAACTAGGCCCTCTTATTATTTAATGATAAAAAAATTAATTTTCTCCATCTTAGAGAGCAGCATTTGAAGAGCATAATAAAAAATTATTTTAATTTTTGATCAATGATGAGGCACATTTTGTTCAATGAAAAATTTTACCAGGTTTAATATTCTCAGTATGAATTTCAACAGAAGAATTATCACATTTGGTCTGCATAGGTTATCCAATTAAATAAACTTTAATGATGAATGAATCTTTTTGAAGGGAGCTATCTTTCATACCATTTTCAAATGTTGTTTTTCAGGTTTTACTTCTTACATCATCCTTCATGACTCCCATGGAATCAAGAAATGTGACTAATGCAAATCGTGTAAGAATGTTTGCATCTGATAAACTTGATAAGGCAGTTCAGAAGGAAAAATGGGATAGGATCAAAGTAGTTTGTACTCAGCCATACAATAAGCATGTACAGTATGGGCTTTCTTTTATCACATTCCACTCAGACTCAGAGGATGATGAACCAAAAACAAAGTTATCATTTGGTGGCTTTGCCCTGAAAGAAGATAAAAAAGAGGATGAGTTTAGAGCTGGAAGTTTGTTTGCAGGCTACAAAGAAAAGCATAGTGCTGGTGTTTTAAAAGGTATCTATTTATTTTGCACTGTTTTTCTTGAAGATATATTCTATAAACTGAAAATGTCTGCATGATTGGGAGAGGTTTTTTTTGGAAAGGAGGATTAGTATGATCTAGTCTTGTCAGCCTTTGTTCCTCCTTCCTCATTGCTAAAGGGCCTCCTTTCAATATTCCTAGATCAATATGTGTCATCCCTTGGCTCCCTATGTGGCCATCAATACTTCTTCCATGCCTTTTTTGCACAGAAGCATATTGTCATCCCTTTCTAATGAGCTTGATCCCATAAGTAGTCTTATGCACTTTCCAGTGTCTTCTTTTGTCTCCCCTCTCATCTTCCTTTGATCTTCACTTTTTCCTGATGCCTCTGTCTCTCTGGAGCTCAACTACTGATATTTCAGAATTATCCTCTGGAAGGGAATCAGAAAACTGAGATTGGTGCACCTAACGAGCATCTAACTCCAAATTTCTCTGTTGTGCTTGAGGGTCAGGGACAGATGTAGGAAACCTTGACCCTTGTAGCAATTGCCTAATTAGCCATTAAGTACAGCCTTTTGAATAAATGCAAATTTTTCTGAATAAATCCTACTACTATTGTATTGCTTTTTTCTGCTTTTATGTCATTTTTCTGTATGTTTAGAAATCCAACACTTGAGTCTTCACCAAATGTCTAGTTTTGTTGTCCTCATAATGGGTGGAGGGATTGCGTGCTTGAGAAGCCTCGTCCACTGCCACCAGACAGCTACTCAATCTTCTATTATTATTTTATTTTAACCTTCAAATAAACGTATTTAATAAACTTTTTCTTCTTGCTTCAACTTAGGCTTGTAGTCTTTCCTTTTGCCAATCACATGTATTCTTTCCACATTTTCCTAGGTCTTCCAACCCTTCTTTCCCTATTGGGAATATAATCTCTACATATCTTCACTATTCTGCCATTGTCCATCCTGTCTCTTCTATTTTACAATCCTCTTTTATCTTTTCACTCCTTTCTGTATCTCTAAGCAGTTTCCCTTTGATTTTTCCTAGTACTTTCATTTTTGCAGTTTCCATCTGTTGTTTTGTTCTAGATGCCTCATTCTCTGTTTCCATTGACCATGGCATCTTTGGTCCTATAAGTGTTTTTTATATTCTTATCTTTTTTTCCTGCCTTAAGTGTTTATTGCACCATATGCTATGTGTTGAACAGCCAGAACTTGTATTTGCTTTATCTATTCTTTTTAACGTTTCCAATTGTGACATTTCATTGCTTGTCTCTGTTGTACCTAAATACTAATTTTCATTATCTGTTCTATTAGTTTGCTATCTACTACTAACTTACATCTTAACAGGAGCAGAGATATTACCATACTTTTTGGTTTTTCTGTAGATATTGTAAGCCCTAGCTTTTTGTGTGAATTATGAAACGGGAACAGTTGTTTTTGAAGATTGTCTTCAATCTCTGCTATCAATACGACATCATCTGCATAGCATATGGCGTTGATTTTATATTTACCCATTCTGTATCCATTCATATTATTTATTGTTTCAATAATTTCACCCATTATTAAATTAAATAGCAACAGACTTAGAGAATCTCCCTGCCTGATTTGGTTATTTATATCAATTTCTTCAGGTAGTGTTTTTTGATCCTTGGTTATTATTTTGTTTCCTATATATATTTCGGATATTATTTTTTTTAGCAATTTTATTCACCTGCTTTTAGGAGATTGCAAGCAAGCACCTGTATTTAGGAAATTGATGCTTCTGTAATGTTCAGGATTTTTTCTTTAACCTTTTCTGAATAATGGGATTAGAATACCTGCTTTTCATTCTTGTGGTATCTTCTGATAAGCCATGATTTTGTTCATTGTCCTTAGGATTTCCCGATGCAAGAAGTTTCCTTCATGCATTAGTACTTCATTATAAATTTCATCTTTTCCATGCGATTTCCTATTTCTTAGTACTTTATGGCTTCTTCGACTTGACAGAAGTGTGAAATAAGCTGAAACGAAATAATTATTTATAACCAATGGATGCTGATGCTACCCATTGAAATGGAATAAAAAGTTTTATTTGGAAATACATTGTGTGAATTTCATTATTGTCCTTCATTCAGTGTTCAGAACCATAGAGCTATTGTTCCAAAGTATTTAAGAAGACAAATTATGCCTATATCTATATGTTCAAATTTATTCTTGATTCATCAAAGTCATGCCAAATCACATTACAAAATGTGTATTAGCTATTAATTTAATATGTAAAGGATAAAACCTATAAGGTGTATTATTTACAATATGTGGCTGATCAATCCCTATATGAAAATTGATCACTCAATTATACTATCCTTTCTAGGTGCAGCTGCCATCAGAGAAGCATCAACCTCTGAAGGGTTTTCTGTTAGTAAAGCTCAGAGTGAAACCAAAGCTCTGTTGAAAGAAATTGAAAAAAGGAGGAAAACTGAAGCAGCTCTTGATCCTGCTCAAAAAAAACATATTGGTAATTTTTCTATTCAAACCATTTTTTTTACCTTATTGAGTTGCTGAGACTTAAAAAAAAGGCTAATACTTTAAGAAAAGTAATGAAGTAACATTTACGTTAATTATTTATATTTAAGTATTACTTATTTCATCATAACCTCTTTTCAAAAGGTAATCAAAGCTTTTTAAATTTATTTTTTATAGTTGTTGTTTGAGAAAAGTTCATTTATTGTAATTACCAAAGAATGAGAATGTCTTCTAGGGCATATTTTGTCTGTGGAAGGCTAATCAGTAGCCATAAGTTCCAGCGCACGGTATCAGAGACCCTGCACCTCTCACGGAGTGTTAAATTTAAAATAACCGAAGAAAACATGAAGAATTGATGGCGAGTAGAAAAATGAAAAAAAAAACTCCAGCAAGACTTGCCTTCCAGAGGGCTTTGGAATTGAATTTGGAAAAACATTTTGACTCAATCATAATTGAGGAATGATGACAAAATATTATAAGTGAACTCTGAAGAAGCCACAAAAACAAGCGATTGGCAGAAAGAAAGCTACATAGACAAAGCCATGGCTTACAGAGGAAGTAATGGGAATGGTTGATGAGAGAGGAAATTACATGGATATATAAACTGAAGAAGGACAATTGTGTTACAAAAATCGAATTAGCTGAAAGGTAAGAAAATCCAGAGAAATGAGGATATATGCAAAGGAGAGCAAGACAACCTGTTACATTTGTGGAAAAGTTGAAGCCTTCTATAGAAAAGTGAGAATCCACTTCGAGGAACATGACGTAAAAGAAATCAACTAATGTTAATTCTGTAATAAGTGTCTTCTCGTCAATGAACATTATTGAATGATGGAAATAGAATTATGTGGTTTTTACTGCATTGATTTACATGGAGACCGATCTGAACCATAAAAAAATTATAAATTTGATGTTCTGCTGTTCTGTTTGGTCATGTATTTAAGCACCTCATTTTTACCTTCATGCTATGCTATTTGTTATGGGTTTTGCATTTTATCCCCAAATTCATGAGTTGGTGTGATTTTGTTGTGATAGTGAAAAATATCCTGCTCTACTTATGACACTTTGAAATTTTTTTGTATTGTCTGTGCTTTTCTTTGGTTATCTAAACCATAAAATTGTGATTTCAATATTTATTATAGTAAATATGCTAGTTGTACGTTTATACATAATGGATTTTTCATGTAACTGTAAATTTCAAAGACATAAGTTTTCATTATTCTTCATATCTTTGAGGTGATTACTAGTTTTAAGAAAGTATCATTTATTAGGTGCATTGAAACTATGTATACCCAGTAATCCATTTTTAAAGCCCCATGACAAAAAAATGTATCCATGAAAAATGATCAAAATTTAGGGTGCTGATAAATGATTACAGCTTACTCCCAACAACTCGTGTATAATATTATTGGGAATAACAGTTTTTTCAAGCTTTATGCATTCCTCTTAGCAAGTTTTTTTACATATGTTTAAACTATTTGCTTAGGATCCAACGTCAATGGGGAGGGATATACTGCTACCAATGAAGCAGATGGTGAAGAGCGTGGACAAGAGACAACGTCTACAAGAGACAAGGAAGAAGTTAAAAAACTAATTCCCAATAATAGAATTAATGACAACAAAAACTCACAAAATTCTGAAATTCAGTCTCATAAAAGACAGAGGTCACCACAGGCTACTGACACCTCTAAAAAGAAATTAAAACCGGAGGCAGTTGATTCAAGTAAATTAAAGAGAAAGCCCTTCAACAAATTATTGGAAGGTGTTGTTTTTGTAATAAGTGGTTTCCAGAATCCATTAAGAGGGGAGTTGAGGGCCAAAGCATTGGAAATGGGAGCAAAGTATAAACCAGACTGGAATGATTCATGCACTCACTTGGTGTAAGTATACTTAATCTCCTTGTCCATTCTAATTGGATGTTGTACATTTTTCAGTTATATTTTATATTAGGTAATATAAATTTGTCACTAAGAATTTTTGCCATCCAAAGTACTCAAATTCAGGCATGCATCTGACTTTGTTGTTCATTAGGTGCAAGTAAAAGTTCTTATGTAAAGTTAACTCTGTGGATATTAACTGTAACCTTAACATGGAAAGACTGTCAGAAGATTTTTTTCTATCGCTTCTAGAATGTGGTTGACTAATTTTCAACAATTTCTTCAGTTTTTTTAATGATTCTTATATCCTATGCCTGCACCAAGGATGTTGAATTGATGGACAGAAATTCCTATTGGTTGCTTTATAAACACTTTGAAGGCTTAATAGTGCTGCACAATTGTCAAAAATCATAAGGACTTCCTGATTCCCCCTGTAGTTCCAGATTCTATCTCATTAAACCTTGCTAAAAATATCCAAAGTCATCCATGCATTCTTATTAGTATAGTTCTTGAGCAGTAAACTGTTAATTCTACCCCTTAAAGAATTATGGTTTTGAACTTTTCTCAGTTATCAAATATGTTTTTATCCCTTCCCAATGTGCTTTAACAACATAACACTTGTTGATGAACAAATGATAATATAATACATTAATTTTTGAACCTGAAAGTTCTACGTGACTGTTGCACTGTGTGCCATTCAATGTACCAAGATAGTAGGTATGTTTCATCAGCAGTTTAAATATCAACTGCACCAAATTTCTGAAGTAAGATCATTTATTTCTTACGGAAATGAAAATAACTTGGTGTACTCCACAAATAATTTTTATTTATTTCTTAGATTCCACTGTGCATACATCTTCAGCACTATTTTTTTTACTATGAGCATTATTGAATTCTATCTCATTTTTACTTTTTCATTGAGAAAACCATGCAATTATTTTCACCTAAATTCATCACCTTCAAGCTTCTTCACCCCTCTTACTTCTTTTTCAGCAGTAGACCAGTGATACACACTCCTTGTTCACATATAGTAGAAAACTACTGATTAAGGGCATCCTAACCTAGAAATCCTTGCCTTGATGTTTACATTTTTGGGATGCTCCCTGTTTCCATTGCATGTCCATCCTTCTTACAATTTATCCTGCATTTACATCAAGCGTTCCATAGTAGATTTTGGTACCATAGGTATCTCTACCAAATAGCAATGACGTATGGGGTAAATTTTCTTTTATTTGGCCGAGTATGGCAATTTTTTCAGTTCATGACATCTTTTGAAGTCGTTTGTGAGGCTCCAAGAAAAGGATAAAATTCCAAAATTCATGTCTGTGTCAATTCAGCATTTACCCAGTACAATATATAAATAACGCACAGTAAAACCTGTCTTAAGGGACCACTACAAGGAGAAAATAAAGGTGGCTGTTTACGGAAGCGGCTACTGAATGGAGGTTAAAAGATATAAGGTTTTGATGTAGGAATAGCTATGAGATAGGCCATTTATAACTCTAATAGGCAATGAAATTACCTATTTATTTAATTTAATTATAAGCAAAAATAATCTTTTATTTGTTTTGAATTAATGGATTTTTTCTTAGATCAACAACATTCCAATGAATTTATCACTTTCTCTAATGTGTCGGAGGTTCATTTTTTCAAACGTCTTGTCAAACAAACTGCATTTGACGGAGGTTCTTCAGTCCCTCATTGAGGTTTATCAGTGGATCATTATCTGTTTCCCCTTCACTTTCGTCATCCGTTGAATTTTTTTCTAGGAAAAATTAAATATCTGCCATTTGGTTTTATGCACCATAGTCATGAGGTTCAAATGCTAAATATAACAATCAGTTAAACTTGATCCTTTACTATTCACTATTGTTGGCAATGTAAATTAGGCACTAGGTTTTTGTGATGCAATTGAACGTTATACACAAAAATTAAAAGACTTATCTAGGTCTTCGTTTAATCTTTTCCTAATCACCAGTGAAGACATTGATCGAAGTTCGATTCGATGTTCTGTTACAAATCCTCCACATTTATTGTAGTATCGAGAATGGAATTGAATTTCCCCTTCTTTGACTTTAAATGCAATGCCTTCTCTTCCAAATTAGTTAATCAACATTTCTGAAAGCACTTTCTGGTTTTGCCTTCTTGTACTGTAGTCCAAGATGTTTTCAGCCATGATAGCAATTCCTACACTGACAGACTTCAAAAGCTCTGAAACACTATCTTTTTTTTGTCCATTCTTGTGACAAGAACCATAATTAGTAAGTAAGAACCCTCGTTATGTACTGTAATTTTACGGTCTCTTCTGTTGAAATTTTTCAACCAGGATTCAAAAATGACAAATGCCATTGAAACTCTTTTCTTGGATTTCCACTTGATGCCTATAAGGTGAGGTTTTTTAATGTTTGGGGTTTTATTGGTTTCCCAATTATCTATCAAGGATCTCATAACTAAGAATAACAGCAAATCTCTCCTTAGCCATCTTTCCTCTTGTACACAGCTTATTTGTGAAGGCTAGAGATTTTTTTGGAATTGATCAAAAGAATAGGTAACTCTCGTCAAAATTTAAAATATTGCAAGGATTGAAACTTTCCAATATCATGTCAATCTTGACGACCAATCATCTCCATCTTTCTCTATAATGCCACATCATCCCCACAAATTGTATGAAATTTATATAATTTTAAATAATTATAGTCAGTAAAAGGAGGGTAAGTATGCTATCTTTGCCCACAAAATGTTGTGTCCATGTGTATTTCGCAGTTAAACTAATAGAGAATAGTCAAACTGAAGTCAGTTATGGAGTTAATACCTTTGGGTTTTCAGTAGGGGTGATGTTGCCCAGGGGGTAGAGCACTGGTCTTCTAACCAGAGGACCCTGGTATGATTCCAGGTGATGCCTCTGGGCACCCTCAGCTTGACCAAGCTGTATGAAATTTCAGCTACCAGATATTCCTGGGAAATCGCAGGTGGCAAGGGAAAGGAACTGCCCCTCTCCTTAACCTCATGTGTGAATTTCAATCACTTTTGGGCTTAGTATTAGGTTACCACTGCTTACTTCTTATACCTGCATCCCTTCTCTTATGGTTAAAAATTTAAAGAAAAGTGACTTGGTTACTGCCAGGATTATTAATGGTATTTGTCATTTTCATAGGTGTGCTTTCCCTAATACACCAAAATTTATGCAAGTTCTTGGACGAGGTTACATTGTAAACAGTCACTGGATTGAGGATGGATACAGCAAAAGACGGAGACTCCCATGGCGAAGGTACATGCACATTTAATTGAAGCAGGCTTTTCTATATCACAGTGGATATTTCTGGTTTGAATTTGTCTAACCACTCATAAAATTTCAGGTATGCATTGGCTAAGCATGAAAAAGGAAAAGAAGAGAGTGAGGAAGAAATTCTTGAAGAAACTGGTGAGGAAAGTATGTTCCTTTGATTGTTTTTATTATTTTGCTTTTGCTCTTCCGTTTCCCTGCAATTGTTAGCGTCATGCCTTTGGCTGAATCATATTTGATGCATAATTGCTAAATTGTTGAGATGTTGAATTTTCAGAAATTAGGTAAGTATAAATCTTCTGAGACTTAAAGACTACTCAAAGTGGTGAAAAGTGTTATGCCTAGGAAATATTTCCCTTCAAAAATATCGATGTAAATACAGAATAGCATATAACAATAAGGACAACTTGAGAAACCTGATCATTCCCAATAAATACAAGGTTAGCTAATCAGAAAAAAGCAGGGTGTATAAATAACAATGTAGTGACTACCCAGCAATGTATATCACCAAGCTGGGAGGGAGTTTAAGGAGAGAATCAGGGTGCATAAAGTTTGTGTTGGGAAAGAGATCCCTGCTTCGCTCCTAGTGAAGGATCTTTGTGAGGTAAATGATTCCAGAAATTTTGAATCAATTATTCTCCACTACCAATATAGTGGGCCCAGGCTTGATTTTACTATAACAGTTGGAAATAGTTAAATGCTTTGCTAAAAACAACTTTGCAAAAAAAACTTAGCAATGTGTTATACCCCTACCATAATAATAATACAATCAACCCACTGCTCCATTTTGGAAATGGTATATATCTTTGTATTTAGGTATGTCTATCTGTGCCTGATGTTATGATGCAACGAAGCCAAGGTCATATGAAAATAAAGTACCTGTGTTAAACCATGTTAGTAAAGTTTGTTAATATGAAGGAATTCCACAAAGTTCCAGCCGAAATTATCAATTATATTAAAGAGCCACTCATGCACATCTTCCAGAAATAGTTAACAATTTTTCACCTCTTTCACAGTTTCAGGAATAGCATTGTACAATTTAGGATCCATGAGCAAAAATAAACTTTGAAAAGTTGTTAACTTGACCATTGGCAAAATTGAATAATATTTCTTATGTAGTCATACTGAATCATGTCTGCTGAGAATCATAGTTGAGTTTATTTAGTGTGTGGAAAAATATTAGTAAATTGCAAAAATACACATCTAACTGAAATTAACATTAGTTCATGGGATATGCATGTTCATAATGACTTATAAAACCATAGTCCATACAGTTTGTTATTGAATTAATACTACCTGCTTAAAAATATTGTAGCAGTATTAAAGTACATCCACAAGTGTCCCCCAACCCTCTCCATTATTTTCCTGTTATACTTCTTCCTCTTGCCCTCTCGAACCCCTGCCCAACGCTTTAATGTTTCCTCTCATATATTCTCCTATCATCCATATTCTTCTCTTACTTATCCCTGCATCCCTTCTCTTTGGTTAAAAATTTATAGAAAATTGTTTCCTATTATCTGGTTCTGATTTTTTATCGTCAGACTACATATCACTATTTATTTTTACATGTGTTTTCCCATTAATTTACTCATTCACATTAACTTAATAATTGTTGAATTGCACAAACTTCTTTGGGTCATTTTTTGGCACTAATGACCTTTATTTTCCTATTACAGTACTTGCATCACAATTAGTCATGAAAGAGTTTAGTAAATGTAGAAATTTTTCACAGGTACAACTTTTGCTGAAGACCAAAACTTGCCAGATAAATATTGCAGTGCTGACCGAGGTGCTCCTTCTGGGAGTGATACAGATGATGAAATTAACAGGTGAGAGAGCAGATTTCTCTTTCAGAATATGTTGTGCCATATTATGCTCTTCCATATTGTACAATCATAAAATTTTAATATGCCCGCTTTCAATTGATGGAGCAGCATCATCCAAAATTTCCTACAAATCCCAGATAGTTTAAAAAGCTTTCATCTCACAGGAAGAGATGGCCACTGTTTTCTGAGATCTGAAAAACCTCCCTCTTATTGATTTAATGCTAAGAGGGGTGGCAATTAACTCAAAAGTTGCACCTTAAAAAATTTAAATAGTTCCAAGATGCAATAAAAAATTATTGTACAATGTTATAACCTGTTGTTCAGTGTTAAGGTACATAGTATGAATCGACCTTTAGCCTTCTATGAAAATTTTGACCATGTAATTGTTTAGCTCCCACCGGTCCAAACTGACTTGGCTCCTGGTGGCTCTGCATTTACTTATTTAAATTACAGTGTTTTGGTAGCAGTCACTTTTAAAATATTGGGGATGTGAGAAAATCTGTCACTAATTGTCATCAAAATTTAGGACAAGGGTATTTAAAACTACCTATTTATTGCTTTGTTACTGCATGTGCTTAAACCTCAGTGGTGACCACATAGAAAAATAATTACTGGTTATATCCAGTTTATGTCTCTCCAATGTGCATTATTTAACTGCAAAACCTTTTGTAGTATTCTAGAAAATATTGTTCCTTTACAATTTTAATGTTTTTTTTGATGGGCATCTAAAAAGATCACTGCCCTATGTTACAGCTCTAAAAACTTACTATACATAAAGTATAGTATAAAAGGCCACAATAATAGCCAAAAATTCGGTCAATTATTTAATTCCCTATCTGGGTACTCATTAGAACATTAAAAAGAGAAAAGCCACCAGTAACACTTTATTTGAGAGATGCAAAATATGAATTGAGATCTGGGATTAAAAATCAAGGATTTATTGTATCTAAATCTTGATAAAAAATATTAAATAAAAATTTTTACAATCATTATAAATATTTTATAGATATTTAACAAATTCCTTGAATAAACCCTATATAAAAGATTCTTATACTATAATTCTACCTCAATGCATTAGTATTTCAATCATTGAATAACTACATATCTACTTCAATATAAAAGGACAAACTTCAAGCAATAGTGATAAATGATACATTTTAACATACAAGGCTCATAATACTAAGCTTTCATTGGCATTCTTCAAAAGGACCCCCAGCCAACTACAGCTGATAGACCAAGTATGGAATTTTTCCTGCATAGAAGATTGCTACACTCTCAAAATTAAATTACTTCATTTAAGTGAACAATTTGTAGAAATGATTATAGGTTAGGGAATCAGATGTCGACGTTTCAATGGCTAACTCCGCCATCGTTCTCAGGGCATTGATGCCGGGTCAAGATTTTTCTGCCTATTTATATCCTTGAAACGTTGGCAGCTGATTCCCTAACCCGGTGGAAAACCCGTGAAAAATTCACTGCAACA
>LYUA01001087.1:388320-401631 GCA_002093875.1 Calopteryx splendens | reverse complement strand
AGACCAAGTTTCCGAGCCATACAAAACTACACTCCATATCAACGTCTTTAATAGTCTCTTCTTATAGAAAAATATAGCCGAGTAAATATTTTGAAACCTAGTGACCTATCAAACTAATCGCATGTGCAATTAGTACGTGGCAAATTCGCCTTGATTACAATTAACAATGTTCAATACAAAGCGTAAACAAGACTAGTTTAATTATGAAGCATCCTCCTGAGCCAGTGAAGCATTAATCAGAATAGGACTAAGTTTGTTAAAATGGGTTATGTAGAACATTGGGAGATGCGAATTAACATCTCGAAATTTTAGGTATATGCCAGATTAATCCAAACCACATACAGTTTCCTCGCAAACCTTCGTCTTTCCCCGTAAGGGGAGATCATTCTCATCCTTTCGAAGTAGCTCTTGGCTCAGCTTCAAAGTTTGCATATGCTCCCCTCGCTCCTACCCAATCCTACGCCCACATCAATCCTACCTCCCTCCGGCGGAGAAATGTCTGCGGCCGGTCGATCAGGCAGGCCCGTCCCAGCGCACGCAAGCCATCATAAGGAAGCAGCCACTCAGGTCACTGGAACTCCGATATACCGGGGAAACCCCCCAAACGTAAAGGCTTTCCAGAGGATAGGTGAGAATTCGGCTTGTGGAGCGATTATACAAAATAAAGGCATGATGAATCGAAAGTTCTGAGCGTTGCCGGTTATAAATGCCTCCCAACACACAACACGTTACAACTATTAAAATAAACTATACAATCCCCTAGGAAATAGCCAACGGTGACAAAAATCGTATATTTGTTTTCATAGTATAATTTGGCGACTAGAAGGCTTGTACGTCCTTTTTGACCGAGGTACCAAGATACGAAATATTAATTTTACTATAATTAATACTTTTTTTACTGAATTTCAAATGGGTTTTACAACGCGTTTTACTGTACCACCGCATCATCCAATACGCTGCCGTAATACCATGCAAAGCGTTGTACCATTCATCTGCAACTCTTTGGAAGAGTATTACCTAATTTTAATAATCTGAATATCCACAACACTAGATTTCAGAATCAGAAATGTTCAGCTATCTGCGTAGAGGCGAGAAAACTTTTCAAACACATACAACCTACATCAAAGGATTTTCATTTACCTATTTTGATTTTATCAAGTCCTTATTTCAGTAAATACATTTTTGATGCTTGAAGAATCAACGACATATGACGTTTCTTTATTTAAAAATACTTTGACCCTATAACTATAAATTCAAAGGAAATTTGTCAAGTATTTCGATAATAGCGGCATCTCATCACACGGGGCATGTCCTCACACACTGTTTAGCAATTCACACGTATCATTAACAGTATACCATGTTCACGGTTTTTAAACGCATTACTGAAATTCCTATGACCACTAATGGCCTTCCCTTTATTTCTCTAATGAGCTATCCCACACCTGAGGACCATAATGAATCGGAATGAAACTTGACGAATGAAAAACTTAATCACAGGCGGATGAACACGGCATTTAATCTCCCAATACTGGTAAAAAAAAGAGCCGACGTGCAGCCTCTCCGGAAGATCTGGTATCCTAAAAAATCAGTTTGGGTGAAGCTGAGGGTGTCCAGAGGGTGGCTCTAAACACTGGACAACCACGTCCCTTTTTTCAGGATAAGAAACACAATATTCTTAAGTTCAAGGTAGCTCCAAATAACTATCATTTTTATTAATCTATAAAAATAAAACGGCATGGACGAACAAAAAATTTGGTGTCTAAGGACGAGAAAGACCCAGCTAGGCAGGATTCGATTCGCAATTACAAAACGAAGACTTTTTGCCGCCACCATTGATGAATCCATTGACCAGTTCTTATATTTTCAATCAGTTTTCTCTACCCTTTCGCACAACCAGGATCTATAAAAAGCATGTTATATTTTTATTATTAATGATGCATATTATATTTTTAATGCTCTTAACAATCATCCGTGTCATTAATACGAACATAATTACACTAAATTATGTAGCTACTTTAGCTAGAGACAACAAATATTATTAACAATTATATTGGAAACACATCTGCAACCGTTTGTTGAATATATCATATTTAGTGGTAAAACCATAAACATGAACAAAGATTTAGCTAAATAAAATAATAGAAGAATTGGCTAATTTATGATAATTCCCAATGGACCAGGAACAGGCAACGTATCCTTAAACCCCTATTTCGCTTAACCTCAACTTCTGCCTATTATTAACCGATAGGCTGGTATTTACAGAGAGATTTTTGTCCAAATCGCAAAAATGAAGCTTGCCAACGGACTAAAACTCCACAGAAAGGAAAAAAACAATAGGGATCGAGGAGATTTTTAACTGCAAGTTCCACGAAATCACGTAAAGTACCCGTGGGAATTCTGTAATAGGGCACTTTATCTCACGTTATATCACGGCTGTAAACACAAAAAAACTGTCTCCGCGATGAGGGCTACGGTTAACGAACTGGCGAAATAGGAAACAAAAAATACGAGTGAGGAAGGATATATGTACATGGTGCGTGAGGTGGAGATCGAGGGACGTGTTGACCCATATCCTTGGCCCCTCGCAAGGAACCAACGAATCTACAAGTCCACTCGTCCATGCTCCTCGATCCCCTTTTCCTCGTCACCGCTCTTTCCCCCTCTTTCCTAAGCCGCTGAGGAGTAAAGCCCGAAATGCTGCGGGCACCGGGCACACGAGGGTAAGGCCCCAAGGTATAGTTGCCACCAGGCAGAGAGCAAGGGCCTTCGCTGCCTCTCCATCTCGCCCTCTTCGGCTTAGATGGCGGTATCGACCAGCCGCCAGATCTATTCCGGTAGGTCACTCGTGGGGGCGGGTAGACGAACGAGCAGTGCAGAAGGGGAAACGACCCTTCCGGTGCGCTTCCCGGAAGGAGAGTCTCCCCTCGAAGGAAAGGATCAGGGAGGGGGCGGCTTGGTTTAACCTTCGCGGTGGGAATACATGATGGAAAGAAAAAAATGCCGAACGGCATAAAACATCTGACGGGAGAGCAAGATAGAAAATGGGCGCGAGGAAAAAGTTTTCTTCTCGCGAGGAGGAAAACTGTTCAACGGCCTTCTTGCTTTTAGAGTAGGAAAAGAATTGTAAAATCGATACTCGAACCGGGAGTTTCCAAGAATATGAAGCAGCATACGGAAAAAAAGAAACGGTAGCTATGAGGAAATGAGGTAGCATTTGAATGAAAATAACAGGAATCGATAAGGTGCAGGTTGACGGGACTCGAGGAAAGCAGCCTAAAAATAAAATATTGATTGACTAACGAACTAAACACTGCGGTTAAAAACTTCTCCACTAATAATTCCACCAGATGCATATTAATCCTCTCTGTTTTTTTGAGATCACACGATAGGAACACGCAGTCCCTGAAGAGACAAGCCTGCAAAATGGCAGAATATGACCTCTTTCCCTTATGAGTTAGGAATCCACAACGATTTAATAAGTAAAATGTCAAAATGTACTCATAAACACCCCATTACCATATGACGAAGTTCCCAAAATAATATTTCCACTACCGAATAAAAAAATGCATGCGATTTTACACTCTTTCATAAAAATATAGTTTATTTCAAATGTACAAGAAAACAACTTTTAAGTGTCACGACGGCATCGTGAAACATATATATATATATATATATATATATGTATGTATATATATAATGTATAACATTCATGCAAATTGAACAATCACACTTCATAAAACAAAACAAAGAAATAAGACAAATGTTATCCACTAATATGATAAATAAAAGGTTATATGAAAAACATTCTAGGGGTTGATTTGATGGTACCATAATGCATGATTAAAAGAGATTATGAATAAAATGAAAGCTCTATGGAGTATAAAAATCCTGTCTATGCATAAGGTGCAATTGAGAAACACAAATGCCAACTGACAAGCAATTTTATATCTAATTAGTAGCCATGCAAGCAAAGCACATTGCGATTTACTTCACCAGAATGATTAAGGAAAAACTACTTGGAGATCAAAAGGACTGTACATACGTATAAATGTAAGAACTCGGGGTGTTTCCTGCTATTGGTCACACAAAATCCTGGGCAGGATACAATTGAAACAGCAAAATGGTTTGAGGCCTAGAATATTCAATATTGTCGATATATCTCAGCTACAACGAGTAAAATTAATTCAGGAGGACAAATTAATTCTTAATTAGTGAAAAATAATTCTGGGTGGGAAAGAAGTTTATCTAAAGATACTGAGGCTGCCACAATCCAACTTTCCACTATAGCTCATGGGGCTATAAACATAAAATTTTGGTTAGCCAAATTAATTTGAATTACTATAACCTGAAAAGAAATTCATGGCGTATTTACTGAGAAGGAGAGGGGAAATTTCGGCTGAAATTCAAAGAAACAAGTAAATCATGCTTCTAAATACTTCTCCACCATGATGAAGTGTTAACAGCATTAACCTAGACATCGTAAAGGAGGAGATATGGTGAGGACCTTTTTCCGGTGGAAAATAATTTGCTGATGGTGAAGTAATGTTTTCCATAAGCATTACATAGTTCACTACAAGGAGCTCAAAATATACTTCCTACGCCACTCGCCATCAGGAAGTGATTTTGCTCAAAATTTACAGGTAAATATATACATATATCGCGCAAACATAAAACACACGAAAACCTTTCGTATTTATGATAGTTTTCCTTCTAGCCTAATGGCAAGGATCTTAATTTGAACTCCCAAAGTGAGAAAATAACCCAGCCAGCACCACACATGCCGTGAGAATGAAATAATAAGAATAATGACGGTGACACTGAACCGAAAACCAAGAAAGAAAAGAAAAGGTGCTCATGCTCGACGTAAATGACGCTTCATTGATCCGGTCCTTGATACCAGCGGGGACCGTATCGCCCTGGTTTGACACGTGAATGCAAGGGAAGGATGGATCAGGATAATAAACAAATGAATGACGTACCGTGGCGAGGTACTGTTCCAGTGAAAGGAGGATTTGGGAGAGGAAGAAAAGCGCGGGAAGAAATTTTGGCGAGAGTGACGCGTCTTCAGCAGCTGAGCGCCATTATCGGTCGCCAGGTGTAAACTCCACCACCACCGATACCACCACCATCACCACCACCACCGCCAAATGCAGACGCGTGAACACAACAACACGTAGACAATACAGTGAGAGAAATTAGAGAAGAGCAAAAGAGGGCGCCACATCTCTTACCCCAGCAGTGCAGTCTCCTCTGCTGACGCTGACGTCGGCATCTTCCTGTCCCTAGAAGGAAATCAAGGCAGTCAGATTAGGGACGCCGCGGATTTTCTTCCAAGAGCAAAATCGCCTTTAGAGAGAGACCTCTTCTTAAAACAAAAAAAACAATAACTGGTATTGACAGCAGAACCAATTACTTAATGACGAAAAAAAATGACCACAGACCACGAGGTGCTAAGTATGAATAGGGACCCCTTCCGTACTATTCCTCCGATTACTACGTACTAAAGACAGGATGGCTCACAGCAGAGTTGTGAGAATGAGCCGAATGATGGAGTGAGTCTGTTGATGGTATAGATGAAGGAGGTTTGGGGAGGAGTAAGGACTGAAGGATCTCCTGATAAAATGACATTTCAGTCAATTTGAATCATGGCAGAGAGACCCAACCACTTTTTACTACCGTTGGGTGCTAGGGAATGGTAAATGATTAAACAGTTAAAAAGTAGAGTATGTATATCATAACTAATGAACTGGGGGCTTGTGACCTCAAGTTAGACAGAGAGAGTTCCATCAGGTAAGAAGGTCATCTAAAAGTATATCTTCAAGATGAACTTAAGGCTTATTGCTGAATAGCTGAGGACCATGCCCCTCAATTGACTTGTTATAATGATAACAACTCAAACTATAAATTCTGAAATCATCAAGTTCTGAAAAAGACAAAACATAGATTTACAAAGTTTTTCAAATGTAAATGATAGTTCTTTCACATTACATTCACTGGAAAGAACACTGTTTTGACATAGAGTTGTTGTTATAATATTAAAGAGGAACAGAGGCAATACATGTCAGGGAAACTCTTACAGTAGAATGCACTCAAGAAGTAATGCTACATGCACAATTGCAGAAAAAGGAGTCTGGATGAGGAAGTGTAATCTCTGAGAAAAACTACAACCACCATAAAAGAAGGAATTTATAAGAGTAATCACTCAAAATGTGGCAAATTAAATATTAAGACTCTTGAAGAAATATGTTTTGAAGGTAATGCATTATCATTTAAAAGATTTTGATTCCTAAAGAGCGAAATTTTGCAATGAAGACCCATTCCACTCTCGATGTGATAGAAACTTTACTGCAGATGATTATTGAAAATTAATATTTATGGCTGGGATATAGATTTCACATGAACAAGAAAATTAAAACCACTTTACCAAAAGTAAAAAATTCAAGTTGAGAGCAAGGTCATAATTGCTTTGAATTATTTTATAATGAGATTTAGGAAAATGAAGACAATAGCTAACCTGAATTTATTCAAGCCTAATCTGACATTTCCTACACTGAATAACCATAAACAATGTTTGACATGCATTTCAAAGGGAATTCCCACCAGGAAATTGGAACTACTGATGAATAATTTAAAACCCTTAAGTAAGTATTCAAGGCTAATGCATTTAGTCAATCCAAATTTTGTATTACATTTACAGCATGAATCATACAAAAATAATAAATGATAGTCATCTAAGACTACAGATTAACATGATTCATCTGGTCAAAAAAAAACATGAACAAGTAATGGAACTACTGAAAATATCAATTCAAAGAATACTGATAGAATTCTGTATTGCATTTAGTGGCATACTATATTGGTATTCTCATACCTTAATGAATTCAGAAACTCTTGCAGATATCACTTATTACCAACTAGGTTTCTGGAATTTGCAATATTTAAACTAAGTTTCATCCAAAAGTAAATGAGTAAAGTTACCTAAGCTTTCAAACTTACACTTCACTGATGTGATTTATAAAGACCAAAATAACTCAGCAAAAACTCTTTGCATCCACAAACACATATAGTCAACAAATGGGTTCTTCATCTTTGAAAATTCTAGGGGACAATAATTTATATCACTACCATGATAGACAAAAAAGGTAGTCATGATAAGGTCAAGAAAATGGATACAGGATGATACAGTGATGTGATCTGTGATCAAATGTAAAATATTAGATATGAACAAACTGAAACAGGACTAATGACAAAACATTGAAAAGTTTAAAAATTAACTTTGTGGGTGTAATGATTATTACTGACCATAAGGTTTAATATAAGTTAAATTACACTTTTTCCGCATAAAAATGAGGTTTACAAGGCTGCCAATTCAGTATAGGGTAAAAGAGCTCTACAGTAACAATTTATTATCATTAGTCTCAAACGTACATATATCTATTGTAATATATAGTTTAGGCTATGCAATTATGAATCTTATTGTCTCCTTACGGCACCATTTTATTAGGGTGAAATTGGCGTCCAATATACAATGTTGTTGCGATACCGCCATTAATAATATACGGAACTAATGGTTAACTAATGATTATTAACAATGGCTTGAATGTCTATCGTGCACCAAAAAAGCATCTAACTAGACACAAAAACGCTATAATTTTAACAATAGCTGAATGTAATTGTATAAATGAATATTTTAATTTACGCTACCTCATGCAGATTTGCGACTACCATGCAATAGGAAGGAAAATAACTATTAAAAACGTACCTTGAAATGATAGCTGTGGGATCATCAGATTGCTCCACATCTGTTTGTAATACCACCGTGTCATTTCTTCTGGCTGGTGACCCATTGAAGTTAAATGCTTTCTTGACAGAATCAAGCATACTAAACTTGTTTTCAGCAACTGTTGTGCTTCTGTATACATCATCAGCAAGTGATCTATAAGATGTTCCTAAACCAGAAGGCATATTGTCTCTTGCCTACAGAGATGCAAAATGAAAGTATAACGTATAAAGATAAACTAAATAAAAACCATGCACATTCAAATGAATATGCTAACAGAACAACACATTCAACAAAATTACTAAAGAAACAAAGCATCATGCTATTTATAAAATTTCATAACACATGCATAATTTTTTTGTATAAATAGTGGGAACATCCATGCAGCAATGAAGCTCATAATCGTGGGAATATGACATTTCAGTGTTTAGTGACATCGCATTAAGTGGTAGAAAATTCGAAAAACTAACGTGGAGTACTTAAAATATATAAAATAGTAGTTAAAACTACTACGTAATAAACTCTCACATTTAGCGCAATGGAGACGCTCCAAATGTACAACCTATAATGACTGGCGCGCTAAAACAACAAACTTGGAGCAAATATCATGTAATGTAGAAATACCTACTAATGCAAATAGAAACAGGTGTAGAAATGCTATTGAGAACCACCCACCTCTTCTTCAGGAACAAAGAAAATAAACAGAAGTATCAACACCTCAGCACTTATGACGATTCACCACAAAAATAGAGGACTGAACACAGACTGATTATACAAAAATATTAAGCAACCACCAAGGCCTGAGTCTCAACACGAATAGCAGCCCGAGTTTTCTCATTGGTGGGGAAGGCTCACGTGACTGAGTAAAGGTGTGATCAATAGATGTCACTAACAACCAAGGACCGCGGCAACATCGCCTCGCCTAAAATCTTAAAATAAAAAGAATAAAGCCCGGCTTACGAATATAGATATATTAATTTATTTTCTATGAATATTTTTAAGTATTTGAAATATATTTCTTTCCACGAAGATTTCAATTAATTTCCTACTCAAGAATCTAAAACGAGCGGGAACTTAAAAAGTACGGGGATACATACCCTTCATTAGAAGGAATCTTTAAGTAAATAGCTCTTTTACACCGTTATAACTATGACCGCAAATATTATTCTAATTTGGAGAAAGTTTTTTTCATTGCAGAACATTTGCAGAAAGAGTTTTCCAACAACCAAACACGTCTTTAACTTCTATCCGATTATGAACTTCACTGATGCTATAATAATTCATGCATCGAATTTTGGGACGGTTAACTTAAATTTAGTTACTTATACCCAAGAAAATCAGAAAAGCATGGATATTCAACTTACCAATAATAATGAAGTGATTTCAATCCATTATTTACGAAGAAGTCAGCATAGCAACGCCAATTCCAAATAGATGACCCTCGGTGGCTGCACGAGCACCCGTATAAAAGGAGTATTAGCATACTGAGCAGGTTGGCTTACTGAGCAAGCCATCTTCTAAAAACCTTTTATCTTTGATGAATGTGAAATATAACATTCATAAAAGCGCTGAAGGAAGCATAAGCATCAAGTGACATGAATGCCATCCATAAATTCCAATGTTATCCATCCGCTACCTTGAAGTTAGAAGTTTACTCGAAGTCTAAAGACCGTTTTATCAGCTCTGATGATATAAATTATTTAAACTTGCATGGTAGTTATGCGCCGATTAGAAATCCACAGGAAGTTCTGAATTGATCCTCGCTCGGTGTCAGCGCCACTGTGAAGGAGTGGAAATACAGCAGCAGGCTTAGTTGCCACCTGGCGGAAACACTGCTCAACTCGTCGCGGGCTAGGACGGGCGTCGGTCCCAATCGCGAAACAAAGACGAAAGTTAAATTCCTTTCCACGCCAAAATAAGCGCCATCCTTTAAGGGCGCCAATTTCAAGATGAAAGTTATTTGTGTCAATAAATAAAACTATGCATTTGGCGAATGAAAAAATTGTATTAAGAAATGCGACATGAACCATTCACAAGTTTACGATTGAATAATTTCTGAGTCCACAAATGTTGATCATATTCGGTAAATTTATGCATTTATTACTCTTGGCAGATGATTCGGATCAATATTATGGAATAACCAATGTATCGCCGAAGAACGATGCGCATGATGTCATGATTAATAGGATACTAAGGCACTGATTGACGAATAAAAGCAGTAGGTTGTTTACCAATTGTGCCATCTTTGTTATGCAATTCATTCACAACTGCAGGAAACGCATAAATTCGTATTTTCGGTTACGCTAGTAAAAATATTTTTTTTACCAAACCGTTGTTCGTAGAAGAAACTTTAAGATAAAAGAAGGTTGCTATTGCCAGACCCCATTTAGATGACGAGTTCAAGATACAGGATCCATCCGAGAGAATTTCATTAGTGGATTCGAGAAGGTTCAACTTAAAGCAGCCAGATTCAATAAGAATATATGTGCATTATAAAATTGTCCCCACACCACTTTCAGATCTATATTGGTATTAAATGCAGAAAGAATTTATTTAGGAACAATTTTCAAAGGCTGAAGAGGACGGGCAAACATGTATTGCATAGTTACAATTTCCGATTGGGTAATGGATTTAAATTAAAAAATGGGATAAAATACGAAGAAAAATGAGTACAGGCAAGAATTGGTCTATTGTATCGTATGCAATAACATTGATAGGTTAAATACACCGAGATTTGGAACTTAAGAGAGTACCTAAGAGAAAATAAGAGTGAAAAGATGATGGGACGGGTGGAAGAGAGAAAGGAATAGGACGTTTACACGGAGACGGGACGAAGAAAGTATAGAGAAGGTAACAAAATAAAATTCGTCGAGAAACAAATAGGTACAAGAAAAAGTGACGGAAAGAAGAGTGCGGGGATATGGGAACACTGCAGGGACACAGAAAAGTGGAAGCGCTATACAAGAAGGTAATACAATTACCAGGATTTAGAAAAGGGAAAACTCTACTGACCATACGGCACAAGATGATGAATTTATTGATGGAACGAGAAGACAGAAAATTTTAAAAATACGAAGAAGAGCTTTATGGTGAAGATATTAGCTCAGCTAGATTAGAAGATGAAAGGGGATGTGATGTAGAAGAGGATAACACGGGGCCAAGAATACTGGACTGCGAGATAGAAAAAGTAATAAGGGAATTTAAGTAGAACAAGACAGTGGAAACAAATAATATCCTCGAAGAATTACAAAGGAGTTTTGGGAAAAGTAGAACGTGGAGAATGTTTAGGGCCAATACGAAGCATTTGGCCAGAAAACTTTAACAGATCAATTTTGATCCCCATCCCGAAAAATATCAAGAGGCACCATGTGAGTAGTATGGTTGTACTATTTGTTGCAACATACGTCATCACACGTTCGCCAAATGGAAGAAGGAATAACAGAATTGCAAAAAAGTATAAAATATACCTACACTGATATTGAGACTTAGCAGTTCCTTATAATATAAAAAAATAACATACACCATAGATGAACTGTTTCAACGGAGACCATCCGCCTTCATGAATGAGACCGAAGCCAGTTTTCTCTCGTTGACAAAGGTGAAATTTCACCGCAATTCAGCTATCGTTTGAGTGTCCACCCTGTGTCACCAGAGCCCCATGTGACGTTTTACTGTTCCCCAATGTGAGGAAACATGTGGAAAGCGAAGAGTTGCCGTAGGCGAACTGAACATAATTCAACTTGCAACTGCTGCCGATGATGGAATAATGGAGTCAAATCAGTGAAAATAATACCACATATACATTATTCATTAAGCTAAGAATATCATATAAAATGAATTTTTGCACGATAAATTATGTAAATAAAACGTTGATGATCACCGTTCGTTTAACAGCCATCGTATATTTGTTCATCATAGGTTCCCATGTGTCTTGATGGATCTGGTTCAAACTTGGTAAACATGTTCCATAACCCTCATTATTTAATTTAAAATAATTGTGGGGTTGGAACTAAAAAAATCACCCCTTTTCGGGCCAGGGCCTCAAAACTAAAACGGCTTTAACCTAAATGTTCACCCAATAAGAAAAGCATGGGCTTAGGTGGAAAGGTTTCCGTCTTTTCCTTCTTTTTAAATTCCTTGCGTATAAGCTACGATCAGGGGACTAGAACTAAAATACGGAAAAATGATCAAGCTCATTACAAATATAATTTTCTTAAGGCTACTATGTCTCACCATTGTTGGCGTTTGATTACTTGCTACTGAATTTATTTCTCTTATGAAAAAAATAAGAAAAATAATCTTTGCAGCGTGTGATTGGAGAGATATCCTTTTTTGTTTTTTATTATTTGCGTTTATGATAACGAATCGGAATTTTCACTATTCGTAAGATTATTTACTCTATTTAGAAGAGCGTGGAATGGAAGAAAATGGTGAAATTGACAAAACGCAAATCAATTAACAAAATAGAATCACATATAAAAACAGCAGGAAATGGATAGACAGTTAAATATTAAGAGTTAACAAATCTACAGGCTAAAAAATAGAAGTTTAAAAGTTTAAGAAAATGGAAAAGGCCAGGAGGGATGAGGATTATCAGATAATTAAGTATTAGATTAAGCCGAGAAGGCAATTGGGCACTTGAAATTACGTTTGAAAATGAAATTGTTTTACAAGGAAACATTTCACTATGGATAAATACTCGCATCCTTTAAAAAAGTTGTAGAACGGTTGTGAAGGCCTTGAGAAGGAAAAACGATTCCAGATAAAAAAGATTTTTTTAACGGAACGTAGAGATTATTATTTAGTGAAGGCAGAGAGAATACTTGGGGAAACTATTAGGTAAAACCACTGTCTATGTAGGCACATATATCAAGCATGAGGTGAAATACATTTTTGGACGTCTTTATCAATGGATGTTTGTCAATGAAACACTAGCAATTTTGTTCCTCAGCATGAGTGAAATCTGTCTCCAAAGTAGAAATTGCAGTCGCGTAAACATTAACAGTTTCTTATTAAAACCTTATAGTACAATGTTCTTCACCAAGGTATGAAAATAATGCCTGACCATGAATAATTAATACCTGACCAAAATACGATTTTCACTCTATCCTCGCAATTACCGAACCTTGCCTAGAACTTACTTATGAGAAATTATCAACAAAAAGTTCATATTTCATCAATATTTCCACATTAATGGCCCAATAAACATATTAGAAATTCTATAATTTTATCATACCCGTTGGATTTATTCCTTCGAGTTAATAGGAGTAAAGGGACCATATTCACCAATGGTGTAGAATAAATGAAAGGTAATAAACTACATTCGTGACTTCCTAAGCATATGAACAGCAAACTAAGGGTAATAATAAACAACTCGAGTTCCAATTACATACACGTAATCTCTGGTGTCTCTTCGGGAAGTGTAAGAAAACTGCGGGAAATGCCGCGACAGTAATTTATATATCGAAGTTACCCGCTATTGTGTATATATATGAAAAAATCCACAGTGAAAAAATCATTCGCCTGAACCG
>LYUA01001087.1:362935-376770 GCA_002093875.1 Calopteryx splendens | reverse complement strand
ATCATTAACCTGAAAACAGCCATTTGTTGGCCTTTTACATCAGGTTATAAACGTAACAAGAACAATTACACACACCCAAGCCCTAGGTGATGAAAACGCACCTTGGCGGGAATAATTTTTTAAAGGTTCTATGAATACTGATTTGCCCAAGTCCTAAAAAGAATCAGTAATAAATTATAATAATGTAATACAGAGATATTAGTTTACGGTTTTGGTGACATGGCACGTTATATAAGGACGTAATAGAGGAAAAAAAGAGAAGAGCAGTCCCCACGAGGAAGTACAAGAGACAAATACGTATCTACGGTAAATAAAGAGAGAAGGTAGACGGAAGATAAACCACGATGTATGAGAATCATTATCGGTGAGGGAATAATGGAAGATTCAACCAATCGTCGGATTGAAATACCTACGGGCTCACGGAAAAAAATCAACTTTATCTTCTTCCACGAATTAATTTGCCGGTACAACTCTTTATCCCTTCTTCCTGTATTACCTATATATCGATGATGCGTCATGAAGGATGAATTGCTGGAACTTGTTTCACAATTTATTTTCCTTATGTCAAGCAATTACTTGGTGGTCCACCTATTTTTTGCAGAATGCGTAGAATAAAAAAACACTCAATTGCATAGTAAATTAAGCCAAGGGAATTACACACTGATACATGCACTTTCATGCTAACATGCTGGTATTTCCGACCAGAAGAATGTTTACTCGGCAAGATACACTAGTCCAGTCGCTTTACCAGTAGCCCAGCAACTCTCCATTGACCTAAATGTATTACAAGACTATCACTATCGTATCGATAGCTAAATTTCGAAACCTTAGCAAAGAGGCACTCCTAAAAAAAGGGATAAATGTTCAATGATAAGCTTTTCTGAGCCTTATATTACCCCTGATATCAGTCAAATTAAAATTACCAAAATTACCTTAAAAGAATACAAAGTGCCACATGACACGATACACACACAAAATAAGCGGGTGACTGCAGGGAAATCTCGGATACCAAGCCCACTTCTGCCATAAATGCTCAAGATATTAAGGGTAAAAAGAAACACACGGGGGGCAATTCAGAGTGAAACATTAAGCTAAGCAATCATCCGTCGTTGGCGTCGACTACGACTTATTCGCTTGATAGGCGCGTATCCGGAGAGGAAAAAAATGAAAAGAAAATATTCAAGTGATGGGAAAGCCGCCAAGTGGAAAATTGGACACGGGAAGACTTTTCGGGGGGTAATCCTCCCCAGTGATATCGGATACGGAAACGCGAAGCGAGGGAGAAATATGAATAGGGTGGTTGGGAGGAATGACTGAGGGATAGGTAGGGTCGATGGAAATTTCAAGGAACTGACGAAGTGGAATGAATTGACAACTCGTGTTGAGCTGGAGAGGTACCGGGTGTTTTTTTTGTTGCTTCCTCATGCACGTTTGTCTGCATTTCAACTCTGAAATGGGAAAAATGACTGTGAATTGCCATCAAAATATAAATCTGGTAGATATATCAAAATCGATATCCGTTTAAATCCAAGTATTGGAATAGAGAGTGGCACAAAGTGACTGCTGAAAGAATCAAGTGGCACAAAAGGGAAAATACTTCCACCGATGGATAGGAAACTATGATTTTTGGAAAAGATTTATTTGAAATAATTACAAAACATGTTCATCGAAATTAATGAAGCACGAAAATCCTTACTACTGGTCAACGTAAAGTTTCATTTTGCCTACTAAGAAAGCAATAAAAAATGTGTTACAGTAGGATAATTTTAAAATAATACAATAATCAATTCTTTAATTCAAATTCATTTTTGACTATCGCTTTTATATGATTATTACAATTTTAATATTCTAAAACTCATTACATTACGAATTTCACTAAGATGAACTAGATAATTGTTCTGCAAAAATACCTCTCTCTCTTACATGCCACAAAATATAGTAATTACTCAAATAAGCGACAAACTTACTCTTACGTAAATATCGTATAATTTAGGATAATATTCGACTATGAACACATTACATTTTTGAGTCGGTTATTGTAAGCTACTGGTATTAAGATATGCTTAGATAAATATTAATATATAATGCATTATACTCTTGGCTTTCGAGTTCCGGCGAATTATTTGCAGGGCAATGAAAAATTCGCAAATTTTAAGTTCAATTTCGCTTTGCTTCATGACGCATTAATGGAAAATCGAAGGGAAGGATCCTAAAGTATAAGCTAATTTCAAAGTGCACGCTCTGATGCATAGTCTTCACTCCGTTCCCTTTCGGGGTCAATCACACTATTCAACCCGAAGGTTGTTTTGGTAGGTGAGGGTCAAGCTCACCCAGCCTAGCTCACCCACTCAGCAGTCCCAGTCCAACAGCGTGTGAAATTCACACATCTGGGTAGGGTGGCCAGTTCCTTTCCCTNNNCAGCGTGTGAAATTCACACATCTGGGTAGGGTGGCCAGTTCCTTTCCCTGTGGCGACTGCGGTTTCCCAGGATGACCTGGTTCCCGAAAAATCACACAGCTTGGGTAAGGTTGAGGGTGCCCATAGGCATCACCCGGAATCGAACCCGGGCCTTCCGGTTAGCAGCTCAGCGCTCTCCCCACTGAAATACTGAAGCTTTCTGAATACTTCCCCTTTCAGGATAGGAAATGTAAAAAAAGCCTGATTTTAGGCTTTACCAAGAAACATACTCCTTTGCACTAGTTCTTCCATTCAATAATATTCTTCCATACTTCTTTTTCCCTATATCATAGTAATATTGTTTCATACATGCTCTTCTATTCATTATTTTCAGTCTATTTGACCACGCACGACCATGTCTTTCTCGGCCTTCCTCTCAAATATTCAATAATATATCTCTTTGGTGATTCGACTCATATTCATTCTCTTCATTCTCGAACTCTTTTCTCACAGTTCTTCCGTAATTTTCTATTATCGACGTATTCAATCTTCATTCATTCAAACCCACTCAATATTCGCCCTAACCCCCGATCTCTCCACTATTTCTACTCCAAACGCTGCTCAAGTACTCCATTTGGAAATTCGATTCACTATTATAGAAAATCTCCCCTTTAGTCTCTATAAAGCCTCATTGTAGACAATAAGTTGATTTATAAATTGGTATGTGGAGATAAACTAACGCTGAAAGAGTATTCAGAATGTTGACCAACTTCTTTGGAGATCGCTGAAGCCGACTGTTTTGTATACCATTTCCTTGTTCCAAGATGATACGAGTTAGAAATTTTCAAATATTTCGAATACACACTAAAACGAAAACACTAAAAATATTAGACAGACAGCACCAAATGTGTCCAATAAACATAGGTATTTTTGTCATTGACAAGCATTGATGCCCAAACATGCAAAAATGTAGCTAATGAAAGAAAGGCGACTATAATTGATGACAACGGAAAAAAATCACAGAATAGATACACCTCATAAATACTCAAAACCGCCTCAGAATGCCAAAGTTATGAGTGGAATAGTATAATTTTCTACATATTCGTTCCGGAAACGTTTCGAGGATTTGTTGGTATTACGCAAATTTAATAGAAATTCTCTTCAGCCAGCAAAACTAGGGAAAGTTACGTAACTATGAATTTTTACAGTTACCAAAGTATCCACAACTCTGCAGATAAATAAAAAATAAGTTTAAAATGTCTTACTTGATTTACAAACCCTTCGCCGGAGAGCAAGTGTTCATTGCCATTGACAACTCGTTTAAAGTAACGTACGGATTATATAGCGATCAGATCAATTTAGTGATTAGTGGTTATAGGGATAATAACACACGCAGGCTTCTAAAGCGATGACTCATTGATGGATTGTGGCATTTTAATACCGCAAAAAGGGTGACGCGGAGGGTACAATTGGGAAGGTTCCACACAATATATACATGACTTAATGTTTAAAACACTAATGCAATCACGTAATTAATTGTGGCCATCGATATTTCATGAAGTTATAACACTTTCATAGACAAAAAGGAAAACCACTGGAAACGTTGTATGCCATTATAATGGCGTGATAAGTCGCAAGAGAGTTAACCGTAAACTATCACTTGGGCAGTGGTAAATTGGCGTGGAGATTACAGCAGTATTTTTTCTTCAATCAATTTATAAATACAAAGTCTAAATGCACTTTGGACTTAGTAAGCTCTGGTGATTTTGTCCTTCATACAATTCTCCTTCAATCCTAAGATGACTGAAGTTCACAGCAGCCCACCCATCCTTCCCTATCCAATGTTAATTCTATTACGAAATTTTGTGTTTGTTACAGCCCTCTTTAATTGGCCCATTGGTTTGTTCTTTATCCTTTCTCATGGAAAGTTTCCTTATTTTATATCTCCTATTGGCTTAACGAATCCATTGTCTCCCATGGTGCACCCAATGCATCCAGTTCTTCGTTTCCACATCGTGCTCGACGTGGGTTTTTCCTATTCTACTCTTCTGCGTGCTATCTTCGTTATAATTTTTCCTGTCCATTTGAATTTAAATACTAATCTCCACCATCAGTCATCGAAGGATCATGTTCTTCGCTGTCTGCATCAAAATTATCCATGATCCAGAATGATTTGATATCGCACTCTACATAAATGTTTTCACGCACTCATTCCTCCCTTGCAACCGATCTTCTCAAATAGTTTGCCACTTCAATATTAACGCCTTAGCTAAAATCATTATTCATTAAACTTCTTCAATCCCAAGATTTCTCGTTCTGAGGTAGGTGAACGATTCCACTTATTTTTATTTCTCTCCTCGTAACGTAATGCCTACCTTCAGCTTCTATTTCTGGTATACTATGATTTAAGTTTTCCTTCTAGTAATTATAATGCTATATTTAAATAACTTTATCAATTACGTTCAAGATTGTAACGCTTCTCGATTTTCTGCTATGACCACGATTTCATCTGCGGAACGGAGCATCTTATTGCTTTTATTCGTCACCTTAATTTCTTTGATATCAATTCCTTCTGCTTATTTTATTCCCAATTCCAAGTTGTTCATGAAAAATGATGGGGAGAATTTCCATCCCTATCAAATTCCTTTATTCTTTAATTTTCTTAGCATTACTCATACGCACCGTGATGATTTCACTCTTGTTCCTCCGTAAATGATGCATAACGAACTTCATTGGAGAGAGTTGGTGGCCAAGGAAAATTTTTAGTAGGAAGAACTAAATTATAAAATGCAAAATTTGAATTACTCATACCTTTGGCCAAGTTTAAGATCATGGACAGTACGAGAAATTATAATTAACTCGGGGAAAATATTTTAAAAATAAATTTACAATGAAGAGTGTCTAAAATTTTTAAGATGAAAAACTAAACTAACAGAATACAGCAATTTAGTGCGAATAAGAAAAGGATATCAATGTAATGCGTCCAATAACGGTAAGTGACGCTGGCCACAATTTATTGTTCCCACACAAATGAATTCCTACACGTCAGTCACATCAGGTCGCGACGAATGTCTTGCTCGTTTTTCTAGCTCGACCGCTGCCAAACTGCCCTAACCGCTTAATCTGGAGTCAGCGATATCCTCGGAAAATAAACTGGAACTGCGCGGTGAATTTACGACCTAACTCTCTGAACCGACGACAACTTCCGTGTTTCGCTTCAGTGTCGCCAATTCTCTACCTTTCCTTGGCCGACACGGCGTTTTTCCTGCACAATATTAAGCCAAGAAAATTCTATCGGGAGATTCGCACCTTAAGATGGCCCCAAGTGACATCCATTGGGTTTCAAAGCCAATTTAACCGTGTCGCACAAAGCAACGAATTCAATTAATAGGACAGTCAGTTTGCACACGCAAAAGCAAGTGTATTTGCGTAATTAACACCTACTTCCAATCTCTCATTTCAGTTTGCCTTCTAAAAAATCCTGATTTCACCCAGGTGGGAATTAATGATAGTGTGACTGAACTTAACTTAAAAAGTTTAGTGTTAAGCATCAGTGTCCTGAATGCCATAGCTGTAACCTTTATGTCACGAAATAATAGGCGTTTCGCTAATTAGGAAATTCTTTGAAGGAAAATCTAGCTTCGATTCAAAAAAAAGATAAATGGGACGTCACCTTTAATCAAGGTGTATTCACATTTAAATCACTATTTTTAACAGAAATAAAATGAATAGCTATTTAACCAGCGAATAATAAATATCAATTCCTACGATTTCCTGAAGTTTGACGTGGTATTCCTATGAAATTCCGTTTCATTTTCATTCCATTCCCGCTTCCTGCGTTCTTCAACGCTAGTTTTTCGTTGGATGACAGAGGCATTTCGAAATCTAGTTTAGTTAACGGGAGAATTCCAGCGTCGCTTTCAGGGGGGATGGCGACGCAGTCTGTTTTGACAAATATCGAATAGACATATTCAAGAATTCATCATTCCCCAGCGTAAGTTGCGACCATTGCAGAGGAAAGGGGTGACACTAACTTATCACCCTTTGACAGATTTCATTCCCTCCGTTGGCATGGGTCGTGTCCTTTAGCCCCCTTCCACTCAGCCCTTCTACTGCCGACTGGATATTGTGTGGATGCAGATGACAACGACCTCGAGAAAATATGTTATGACAACCGGATAGAACAAATTTTCAAACTATTTTGGGTACACTCACTTCGTTGGCGTTGTATTTGCGATGGAACTTCCTAGATCAAACTGGCATCGCATACCCAGCTCCAAATGTCACGACGGCACGTATTTGCTCACATGTAGTGCTATCATGAATGCTTGTTTCACGATTTGGAACGGCGAAGAAATAAAAATAATTGCTTCTTTACCTTGGCAATGAAAAATACACCGTCTTCCTTTTCCCGGGAAGTAATATTTGGCTTTGAAGCACTTATAAAATTTAAATTTATTCACAGATATAGGCCCCAAATCATTATGCTTCTGTGTTGATGAGATGAATTTCATCATTCATTAATTGGAATTAATTGCTTTTCCCAATTGCGAAACATTATTAAGCAATATGCAGTTTCCAGTCATTTAAAATATACATTAATGTCATAATATTTTGGCTCGCTCTCAATAACGTGATCCTGATTTATCAATAGGATGTGAATGATAGCATCACTCTGCATTTGGAAATTGTTCGGTAAGAAGCCGCTAAATGCCAAATTTCAATTTTTAAAATGCAAAATTTCTTGCCTGAACTGAACCCTGGGTGAAACAGCTATTATTATTTTATTATATAACGTCAATGGTTTGTGTAACTATTTCCCTTGTACGACACTATTTATTCCCATCCTGCCAAACAGCAAGGGTGATGAGTTCATCGAACTTCGTAGTCCCCTGGAAAGGTATGTGATCGAAGCGTCCGAAAACGTTTCTCAACATCGAAACCCGAGCCAACACCTGTTGTAATTTCACGTCACGGGGCGTCTACGCGAATGACATGAATGGGAGATGGGCGTGAGATACATAATACCATTTACATTAAGTGAGACATCAAAGCTCCTCCCACTTGCTGTGTTTAAGAATACCGGAATGTGGGAAAAGCATCATCAACACGGTTACTTATCTTTTTAAAAAAATTAATAAAATAACCACACAAATCAGATCTCGTTGAAAATAAATATTTAGGACAATCATTCCGAACGTAAACCATAATTTCATAGTCATTTGGGTAAATATAAATCGTGTAAATCGTGTGGCTTTCATTAAATGCGCCTTATTTATTTCTCAACATTGAAAAATAAATATTTTATTCCAAGGAACGTCATAATAATGACAACCCACTTCGAAAAACTCGTCCGTCTGATAGCTGATGATAACGAGCCCCATAAAACTGTAACTCTCCTCCAGACTCAGAATTAGATATAATTTTGATTCCACACTATCCATGAGTGGCATTTACAGGGCTGTTTTTTTGTTTTTGCAGTCGTAGGTAAAAGGGAAAATAGACCCGAGATGGAAAAAAGACTGCAAAATAGATAACGAATGACAGCGGGCTACAAGTACGTTGCATGTTTCACATTGTTCGATATAATATTTTATTGATGCACTGAGAGGCGTGTTTTAAAATACAATTCCGTCAAAGTACGAAAATTATTGGAGCCATACTTTGAGAAGGCTGCGATAGGCAAGAAAATATTAAACTAAGCTAATAAATAGTACGTAAACAAAATCTAAAAACATGTAATTGTTCCACATATTCCGCAAACCGGTCTTAAATTTTGTTTCTTTATATCCCTTCATACGACGGACTTCCCAAAACTCTCAATGACCCGTCACAGGTTTCGTGTGCCCAAATCATCGCGAGCAGCCTTTCGCTAAATAGGCGTTCAACCAGTGGGAGCTCGGTAGAATTTCTTGAACAAATACGGAGATCACGGCAACATGAAAATAGTCAAACCAATACCACTAAGGCAACTGATGACACACGCCCACTCGAGTGTTTTGTCAGACAAACTTCATGCCAAGAACCCTCTGACGTTACCTGAAGTGTCAAATTTCACGTTCGCTGGCAACGTAAAAGAGGGTTGCATGCGAGTTTACATTAGAATAATTAAAAACGTTAGGCCCATGGAGTACGAAGAATAACGAATGAGAATCATTTTAACATAATAGAGCCTCATTTAAAACAATTTTTCAACCATAAAATTCTACACGCAAATAGTCAAGTGCAGAATGAGCATCACTAATATTTATTTCACACGTTCATTTCCCTCTGTCTTACAACAGTTTACGAAGTTCAACAGTAAATATAAGCAAATATAATGAGGAGGAAGCAGACTTCTCATGACTTGCCACAATAGCCACAATCATTACTTTACAGAAAACGTGAATAAAGCATGTGATGCTGACGAAGGGAGCACAAAATAGATTAGACAAGTTAACAAGAAAGGAAAGCAAACCGCAACCGTAAAAAATAGCTATAAAAAGGAAGGAAAATAAATAAAACCTCCTAGCTGATTCTATGAATGGTAACGAACCTCTTTATTTATTCGATAAAAGAAATTTTATACAATGTTTACGTACATCGATAGCGTGATATAGATGAAGCCAACGAACCGACCTTAAAGGAGGGAAATGAGATTCTGAAACACATTTTATGGCATGAGAAAGATTTATATTTTTTTGAGTATCAAATGAGAAAAAAAGTAATTCAGCGTAGATTTATTAATTAGAGTTCAAAGGGTTCCTATAAAAGGATCAAAGATAAGAATTTAATTCATCGGAAAAGAACTAAAAAATAATCTGACTTCTGGAAAAAGGAAGACAATGTGCCTCGGGTCATCGAATGTATGCCACGAAACTACTTTTAAGACGTCATCCTCGGACGTAAAGTTACTGGTAAACGAAACATTGTTCTCGGATCGCCACCACAGTCCAAAGAAAATCAGAGACAAGAGCTTCGAAATATAAACCATCAAACGCTAAATGTTCATTCAAGCCACTGGGAGGTTTTAATGACTATAAAAAAGTAATATACATAAAACGTGGTCAGTGAAAAAAATAAAACTAAAATAATGTGAGAGCCAGAGAAATAGGTTAAAAATCGCCGTACAGAGAAATGCTATCTATTATGTAGAGAGAGGAGTCGACATAATAAAATGAACTACGGAACTATTACTTTAGTTTTGCCACACAAGGAAGAAAAAGGAATATTTTCCTCCTTTAAATAGTCGACGCTGAGGGAGAAATGGGATCACGCGTCTCCATTTCGATTCGATAGTTTCTCGTGACTCCTGCGTTTACCATAAGGAGCAAATATTTTTGGGTCGATATTCAGTTCGAGAACTCCACGGAATGGATCGGAGATGGAGATAAAGAGAAGAGATGAACGGAGTGTTCTGGAAGCCACTTGTCTGTCGATTTTTGCTCTGTTTTTTCACGTGAACAGCGAGTGTGCGGGTGTGAGGAGAAGGAGAGAGAGAGAGAGAGAGAGCGGGGGAGGGAGACGAAGCGAGAGATTTTCCGGAGACACTAATGATTTATTCGGTCAGCACCAGCTCTTAAGCTCGGCTGAGTTTCATTTGCACGTCATTTGAGGACGGAAGATATGAGGACGGAAGAGTATCGAGAGCGAGTATCGAGGCGAGGAGATAAAAGGTATCCTGCAGCTTAAAGGGTGACATGGGGATTTAGGAGGGATCTGGAGGCGAGAGGGGGATACATAACAGGTGTCCTTCCCACTTCCATTCCTTCCTCAGCTTCCTCCATCCCCCTCCCCCCGACTTCCTTCCTCTTCCGACTCATCCATCCCGAAGTAGCACCGATGGTGTACTGATCAGTTGATATTCGGCGACTGCCTCTCCGCCGCTAGTCCTCCCTGCCTCCACTCAGAAAGGTTCATCCATCACTCTGACCGACTGTGTTTGGCGACTTCGCGGCGCAAAATCGACCGAGCCGCCCGTTGGAGCGGCAGGAAGTGTGGAAAATGGTGCGGAGGGGATCCGAGAGAGGGAGCGGGAGAGACAGTAGGGGGAGAGGGAGAGGATCGTGGCGGAAATGATGGAGGCGGGTGGAGGAGATTGGAGATCGATGAAGTGGTCGGTCGTCTGCTGCTGTGGAAAAAAATCCGGCGCCCAGGAGGAGAAGAAAAGAGTGGATGTAAAGTTGTGGGCTAAGGTTACGGTAGGAAGGGGAGCGACCATATAATGAGGATTTAAGAGAGGGCGATGAGGAGGCCGCTCGGCGATACTTAAAGTGTGTGCGGGGGTGTCTGAATTCAGGCAAATACCCACATACATGCATGACCTGCTTAGCGATTAGATGAAAAGCTTACATCCGATGGATTTACATGCCGGTCTCTTGCCGAAAGAATATATCCCAATATACGAGCGCGATTCCAATGCTAGTCTTTCCCCATAAGATTTTTGAAAGTTCCCTCGGAAGAAAACAACACCGAAAGATTCGCAGCGCCTCTTTCAATTAATGCCATAAGATTTATGGTGACTCATTCCTGTTCAGGTTTCTTAACGATACGACTGTCATTCAATTCTTTTCAGTTAGTGGAATCGAAAAACTGCACGGAAATCAATTTCATGAGGTTTTTCACACAAACCTATTTTATGCAATATTCGTACAATATTCCACGCTTTGATTATGAGTGGACAGTAAGATAACAATTACCGGAGATTTACTGGGCCGAGAAGCCAAACTTTTCTTGAGTGTTATGGGCAACTGATATTCTTACTTGAGTTTAGTAGGAGGCGGAAAGATTTTAAATGCTATTTGATCGAGAAAATAAGGGTATCGATCACATAGAATCTTTAGTTTAAAAATATGCTACACACGAAAATTTTGGAATTTTCGTATTTGTTTGCAGTACGTATAATGATAATAATAGCATTAAACCAGATTCAAAATATTCCTTCTCCGAGGAAGATAGCACATATTACATCTTGAACATTCAAGGGGAAGTTTAAAAAGTAGCAGAGGGCTCTTACTTTCCCTGAAAGAAAATATATTGTAAACAGAAATGTTCAAAAGAGTTAATGCATGGTCGGAGAGGGATTCAGTCACGGGGAAAGTGTCCGTAACGCGGGGAGTAATGCTATTATTATGAGACACCGCAATCGACAGCGTGCTACGCCGTTTAACAATGAATAAATTAAAAATTACCTTTAGCTAACTCACAAAGGTTAAGGACTTGAAATTCAGAGAGATGAAAATTATGACGTACTCAAGCCGATTAAACACATTGCTTTACTCGCATCAGAATTGATGCGCATTAGGCATGAATATTTAGCATTCAATAGAAGAACAAAGAGAAGGTAGGGAGCTTTGAACCTCGTTCTATAGCCTTAATACAGACTTTAAAAAATGGAAGTTCAACATCTTGACCTCTGGGTAGGATAAGATCCACGTGATTCATTAATGTATCCTGAGAGCTACGTTCAAATCACGACTTTCTGGATACCAGAAAATCGTGGGATACCACAGGTGGAACAGGTGAAAGAAATGGTTTCCATATCTTGAGGCATCAAATTTCACAAGCAATGAGACAAAGTCCGAGGTGAACACTACCCCCATCTTTACAGAACCAACTTTCGGATTAATCACTTAAAAAAATCAGCGCCACATTTCATCTCTCCGGCATACTTGAGGAGCTTCTCTTATTTTACGGATATAACATGATCGGAAAGACAATACATGCTATTATAAAAACAATCTCATAGGTAGATGTTCTACCACGCATTTATGTGAAGGTTGAAGAGGATGCAACCATAGAGACATTCCAAAATTTAAAGAGCTCTGTTGGAAATAACAGGTGATTGTTCAAAAATGATTTTAAGAATAACAAAAAAGGGAAATCATTCCTGCGTCAACAGCATGAGTAAGGAAATAAAGCTTTAAAAGCGAATTATTTATATATGTATTCTCTGTAACAATGTTTATGGGCTGAAAGGCTTGAAAGAGATATCGCTAGGTGAAGAGGTCCCCTTTTTCATGCATATAATACATTGGGATTGGTTAAAGGTTTCTCCGAAAAAAAGGTGATATCTTTCAGGGAGTCAAAATCAGAATTCCGAAAGGCATATTATCTAAATCTTTAATAAAACAAAGGCTGGCTGATGTTACATAATTAAACCATAAACTAACATCACCATGCTAACTCCATTGTTCTCAGCTCCGAAAAATTTACGACCGTTTTTATAGATTTCCGTTTCATGGTGTTACTAAAGCGACTAACCCAATATGCGACAAAGAGAGGCAATCGCAGGCTACGAAATAAATGACTTTTAGAACGCTCTTAAATGTTACCTCACCCAAAGTGGTAAAACTACGCGTGACAATATTAATGAACCTCAGATCATGGGCTGTTAAGCAGAAAACAAAATGCTAAAATAAGTATTAATACGGGAACGTAATCGCAATGTTTATAAAATTAGAAGCAAAATAAATTTACTAAATTGTTAAATATCTGCAAAATTTACTAACATACATACTTAAAATCATAAACTCCGAAGACTAAATGCTATTCTGGCACAACGGCTCCCTAGTTGTTTCCATAGGTTGACACCGAATAATGTATGCTCGTAAAGTAAACGGTTTTACAGCATTGAAACATTTTCCCCATATTACTCCATTTAAATTAATTGAAAATATCCATATATTTCTAAGTTAAATAGTATATCATGCAATAATATTCAGTCCCATTGCACGGAAATAATCAATCTTATTTTTCCAAGGCGTATGCTCTTTATCACTAGCTAATGCATAAATAAATTTGCAACGACACTCAAAAATAAGATGTACGGCCCTGATAAGTGGTCACCAATTGGATATTTAACTAATTTACTTAAAGTTACCACCTGAAGATCATTCTAAATAAACCTAAAACATCAAAAATCCTTACGTGGTTGCAGAATTTTTATGAAGTGCCTTTTCAAGACGTCTCACCATTATTCAAGGAGATATGATGAAAACACTGCAATCAGATTAAGATTTCTCTATTATGACAAAGAATGTCATAAAGCCATAATAGAAAAACCAATACTTAAATTACATAACACATTTTTAGCTCCATTTCATTACTGTATTCCCTCTTCATTACTGTATTCCCTCTTCATTGCTGTATTCCCTCTTCATCAGTGTCATAGTCAAATCTAATAAATTAACAAAAAATATAACATTATTCTTCCCATTAACGTGAACAACATAAGAAAAAGATAACGTCATTTTCCCAGATGGATTTTTTTCTTTTATAGTGAAAGTTATCTCATAAACTCAATAGGCAGAAAAAACGAGTATAAATTACATTAGAGATAGATTGTATAGGGTAGGAATTCAATTACATACAAGAAGCAACACGACTGATCGGAGTCGGAGTATTTAATATCTTGAAATAGAAGTAAACAAACCAAAGCAGAATGTGACTATGAATAT
>LYUA01001087.1:195166-216267 GCA_002093875.1 Calopteryx splendens | reverse complement strand
TCCAATCTGGGGCCTTTCTTCTCCAAATGGATGATGTCAGCCTGGAAGGTGCAATGATGTCCGGTGTCCAGACGATGCTTGGCTTGGGAGAGATGAGGTGTCCCCGTTTTCCTAGCATTTTTTGTGTTCATTGATTCTTATTTCAAAGTTGCGGCCCATCTAACCTATGTAGCACTTATCACATGAATCACAACAACTTTTTATATCCCAGACTGAAAACGGGGGTCAATTTTGTCTTTGTTGTTACAAAGGGGTTTGGCTAATGTATTTTCATTTCATTCCACTCCCCCACTTTTTTCTTGTTACATATATTCGTCTCCTTGCTCTCAAAAGTTTGTCTTGTACCAGTTGATGGCCAAATAAGCCGAAACGCGAGTCATACGCAATAAATTCTTTTTGTGGAAAAGTGCTTTTATTCGCAATTGTAGCGATTTTTTTAGCAAATTTATGGAGCAATTTATAAAATTCAATGCCTCAAAAGTTCTAATAGATTTTACTATCGCAATTTCTTACTGTCTTCCGAATCTTTCTGCCCTTGAACTTTGAATTCCCAAGGTTTTTTCGCATCGTTAAGGGCATCTAAAGTGCCTTATTTTACAATTAAAATATGGTTAACACTCCAAATATAAGATAAGCTAACCCTTTTTGTGAAGGTATTTGCCAATTTGAAATAATAGATTTTCATTTTTTGCCTTGACCTCATTTGTTACCGTAGTTTTAATTACAAATTCTCCGAGGAATAGGAAGAAAACTAGCTGGGTAGTTCGTGGGTTAAAATATGGTGGGGAAATATTTTTAACGCAGTTATTTATACAAGACACATTGTAAAACTGGTTCTCTTTACCAAACACATTCGAGAATTAAAATATATAATTTTTAGGACTTTCTCAAATAAAAGATGAACATAATATATATTTTATTACAGTACTAAATACGACAAATATATTTATTTAAATTTAAATATTTTTTCATTAAGGCTACGAAATTTATCTTTTATTTTTATCAATGCTCAAAATTAAAATATATTTCTCTGTTGAGCTGTTTATTCTGATTTGTCAAGCAGCAAAACTAGCACTGATAAGGCTAGCCCATATTCCTGACCAATTCCACTCAAAGTTTTCGTGAGAAATCTTGTTTACCTCTTCGTTTAACAACACCGGAACAACTACACAGCATAAAAATGAAGATACCTACTATAGCAAAAAGGTGTAACGCATCGGTGGCAGCAAATCAGCCACTTTTTATAGAAGACATCTAGTCATACATTTATGATCATTTTGCTTTACGATCTAATGGTCGCAGTTTGCACTAGAGGAAAAAAATATGATGAGCCTATTCATAAAAACTTGTAGCCTGATCACGGATCAGCTAAGAGCGGAGGCCAAGTGTTCGGGCTTCGATGCAACGGTAAATAGAGGGAAGTCGCAAATGAAGCGGTGTGATGTGAGGTGCTTTGACACCGAAAAAATAATCAGTAATGCTAGCCATAGTAACTAGAGTGTTAGGTACGTGCAACATTGTGTTTTTTTTTATATTTTACACTTGGGACCGCATGAAATAAAAAAGCATTCAAATCACAATTTGAGCAGCAATGAAACAAAAGTATTATCCACAGATGCATCGCAATTAAGGTGTGGCTGTAACGGTCCAATGGATTATATCGACGTTTCTCAGTTTGAGACTGCAACGAAAACGGCGCACTCACTTGTGGAAGCCACGCAGGAGGGGCGAGGAGGCGTGCTAGCGGATACACGCTCCCCATACTGGGCATTATTCATCGGCTTGCGTTTTATTCCCAGGGCTCTAAAACTCTTGGAAACTAAATATTCATGCGTAAAATCTCGCAACTTCAAGTGGTACGTGATCCGCACGCTTTCATATTTTATGCTCCCAGGTGTAAGCACGGCACCGCCGCGGGAAATCCTTACCCATACTCTTACCGATACACATTCAAATGGGCTGCCAAATGGAGGCATATCGCTGCTACTGAATACCTACCCCAGTTCAATGCTCGCTAATTTTGTATTAAAAATTCACCGGGGCAAACGTATAATCCATTGAAACTCTTAAGTTTGGGAAAGGAATAAGCCGCTTCCAGATTAAATTTGATCATCAAATAAAAAAAATAGTAAAGCACCACGATACCTCGTCCATTTGTATAGATTTAATTCTGAATTCACTTCTTGCGTAAGAACTAAAGAAAATATATTTACGAAAGTTTGGCTTCAACGCTGTATCATTTGTATCATTCCAATTCATTTGATAACGAACGTCAAGGAAGTGTAATTTAAAAGGAAGTAATAACAAAAATAAACCATGATAATCAATTCGAAAGTTAGTTTAATTGATTAAGCTTGATCAGTGAACATAAAGAGGTTAAAAAATAAAAGGCTTTTATTCAAGGATTCGGCATTTTTTACTCTATCAAAGATGTAACAAATGTAGGTACTAATATCACTGTCAAAGCCTTTACTAAAGTTTTTATCGATATATTACTTCACGAAAAATCTTCAACTTCGAATCCTTTTACTTCAATTTGTTCATGCCATTCCCTAAACCCAGCAGTAACAACTGAACCATCCAAGTACTCTTACTCGTCTTTCCGTAATTTTCATTGTAATTATAAGAACCGTTTGAGATCTCTAGGTCAAACAACTGCTATGTTCAAAGAGATAATACAACCTGAAATCGCAAAATGCTTCTAATAATAGAAAAATCAGAAATCGACAGGCCCAGACGAATTAAACAGAAATACGGAGGGACGATACTTGAATAAAGAAAATTTACCTACCGAATAATGAAAGCAGAGAAATATCTACGGTGATTGGAAAAGAGTTGAGGTTATATCGCTAAACAAAAATCGAAATAGAATGGCTTTAAAAGGAAAACACCCAATACGCTCCATAATACTGATCATTGGAAAATCAATGGAACACAAGACATTTAAATTTCTTAGTATGCGATGTTGATGTCACCAATTAAAATTGACATCGTCAATAAAATCTATAAAACGCAAATGATGTTTAGCGTAATACACAGAACGATAAGCAATAAAAGATACAAAAACGAAAATCTGCGAGGGATTGGTAACACTTCTGACGGATTTAACGTGAAAAAAGAGGAAGCAAGATACGGTTGTGTGTTGTTTGTTTTCATTCGGTGCTGACAAGATATACAATGAAAATTTAATATGAAATGAAATTTTAAGACATATAGTCCTAATTAAAGATATAGTTAATAAACCTCAGCATTCAAGAGAGTTCCGTGGAAACAACAGATCGAAAGGATGGGTGAAGATGTCGGTCGTGGTGCTTTCCCGATGTATTAGATGTAGGAATTCCTCTCAGATATTCCACCGGGCCAAGGTCTCTATGAATAATGAGTGAAGATAAACTGTTGAAACAATAAAAAATAGAGCGCATGAAAAAGAGAGATTGCTAGGGCCAGAAAAAGACCGCATATATGAAGATGTAACAGACTGAAAGCGTAATCCTTGAAGTGAAGAAGAACACACTAAAACACATTCCTGATAGGTACTATTATTTAAAATTAGCAAAAAAAAACAAATGTGTCACAGTATTCAAACAATCGGCAATGGAAATTACAGGGGCGACGAGAACTGCTCTGAATTTAAAATAAAATAATTTCGGCGTATGCATCCAAACATTATAAAACTTTTTCCATGCACACACGTAACAAGTTTTTGCCATTATCATTGACTCGCGAGTCACTAAAAGGGCCTAGCGCTTGTTCTGAAGGATAACTTCTAGCACCAGACCAACTATTCATATCTCCTTATGCAATCATCCTTTTACCAGGAACAAACTCACTCAAACCTTATCTCAGTTTAACCCAGAACTCATTCTTCACGCGTTTTCTCGCCAAGTTACCACTGGTGCACTACAAGTAACTCTTTGAATACAAACTTTGATACGAACCGAGAACAACCTAGAGGACGCTAACTTACATGAGTCGTAGTCCTATTGTTCAGAATCAAGACAACAGGCTAAATAACGTGTACACTACCGTAAACACCTAACCACAATGCACAACCATTCCCTCCTAGTATAACAGTATCGAAACCTTTGCGCTTTGCTGCACATAATTACACGTAGACCATCCATTTACTAGGGGCCCGTTTTTCACAGCTACAAGACAATTTAAAGCTCCTGCAGTTTATTCATACAGAAAATTCTAATGAAAATTAATCTTTTCCAGCACAAATCGCATCCACTTTCCACGATTTATGAGATTTAGAATGTTCCAGATTACTTTTGTTATATTGTTTTTTGGGTTCTTGTAAATTGAATTATAGCTATGAGAAACGGGCATAAAATGTAAAGCATATTGGAAATAGTAGGAATTTCGTAAAAAAAGCAATTTTGTGTAGGGCTCCCGTTGACCACCATTTTGAAAGCTCAGAGAGGAATATTGTATATTTCACGCTTTTAGATTCCTCATTTATACATATTTTAAATGAGGTCAACATTATAATTGCAGTCCCTTTGGAAGTCGTTTATATCATATTCCGTGTGCCTTTGCAAATGAAGAAATCAACTCGACCCCATAACTAAAAATGAATCGCATAGAGTTCAGGGTGGTAGCAAATACTTAAAGAGTCATTTTAATATGATACTAGTAGAATATGGTGATACTCGTAAACTAATTTTATGGCAAATAAAAAATGAAGCACCTTCGATGATTTCACGTGAAACGAAGAACATTCATTATGGGATTGTGGCTCAATGTGAAGAGTTCCAATGCCATTGTCGTAGTATTAAGATTTAATGAAGAGAATATGCTCATTCACGAGATTCATATTCAATCGAGAGTCACTAATCAAAATCAGATTTTTCAAATGATTCAAGTGATTGAATTACTTCGCTGAATTTTTTAAGTGGTAGGAATTGAAATTATTCAACATTTTAAAAGAATGACTCGGTCCATATCTTCTTTACTATGTTAACTCTGAAAAACGACTAATGCCATGGATTTTTATAGTCGCATCATGCCTTTTCACTATTTGGAAAGTGCTCGATGAGCCTCAGAGTCAAATCTTCCCAGGATTACGAAATCTGTGTATGTGTAAGACAGAACGATATAAAGTGATCCTGGAAATGTACCAATAATAAAAAATTCAATCATAGGACTTAAATTCCTTTGGAGTGGGACGGCGCTGCGGTGTAGGACACATGGAATATCCCTCAACCGCTTCTCGTTCCCCCCCGCCAACTCATTCGCATTTTCCGTCCACCCTCTATTTTTCATTTCCCGAACGAATACAGTTTTTGCTTGCACGGTTGCAGGGAATTCCCCTCCTTTCCCTTTAACCTTTTTCCACTTCCTCCTCACTTCTTCTCCATCTTCCCCTCATACCATCCCTTCCGACAGTTTGTTCATTGCTGTCTTCAGCAATCAGCATGATTTCTCAATGCACAAAACTGCTGTACAAGCAGTCATTAATGAGAAAAATGCACGAAGCTGATACCTTAATGAGATACCAAATGAGGTAGCACTCTCAGCTAGCTTCTTTGTAAGAAAAAATAAAACGACTTCTACCATTTACTTTGGTGAAATTCGTCAAAAATAAAGATATATTACCATTAATCGTAAACTTCCATTTACGCCCATCATTCCTGTGAAAATCATAAATATAAAATGCTAATCTCGCTACCACACAAATTACCTAAGATTTACCGAAAAAATAATTATTGAATTTTCCCCTGGTCCAAGTCCAAGAAGTAATTTAGCAATGAATTAGATTTACTCTTCCTAGGAAATTGAAATTACATGTTACACTGAAAAACGTGCAATCTTACCAATTTCAATGCTGTAAAGAACTGCGAACGAATAGAACTGTGCAAACAGTAGACAAAGATTTTATTAAATCCAATGAAGCCCCATCATTTCCAGTTACTTATAAATTACAAAATAGACCGTTTTGATCAATTTCAAGAGTGTATAACAAACATAAACTCAAACATTACCTCGCAACGGGTCACGATAGCATTTAGTAGTGATTTAGTATAAAGAGTTTAGTATAAATTCACTAGGCTCTTTGAGAAATTGATATTTAGATTATCATCACAGTAATCAACCCGAAGGTCGGTTTGGTAGGTGAATGTAGAACTCACCCAGTAATAATCCCAACGGCATGTAAAATTCACACATCAGGGTAGGGTGACCAGTTCCCGCAAAATGGTGCACAGCTTGTGTGAAGCTGAGAGTCCTGATAGGCGTCACCCGGAATTGAACCAGGGCCATCCAATGAGAAGCCCAGCGCTCTACCCAATGGACTACCGCGACCCTGATTTAAATTCGGGCACTTAAAAAAGAAAATTAGGCAATATTTTAAACTTTCCGCCTAAAGTTTTCTTCTGTTATAATGGAGCATATTGTAATCGGAATAAGAAAATTCCTTGTTTCAAGCCTATTCATTTTCCTTTTTTTCGCCCACACATGAGGTGCTTGCGCAGAATTATTTACTCGGTCTCAGAGTTAAAGCTATTATTTTTCCAGTGAGTCTCGCGTGCTATCTTCGTCCCATGTCGGCCATTTCAGGCTTTTCCACAATCGCGACAAGTGAAAATAATGTATTCGGGGCTGCATCTCAAATGAGTATTGATGCCTACTTTTAACACCTCTCTTATACTCCCATACTTACGTATACACTAACATATGTACTTATACTCTCAAACTTTCCATTCAAAGATTTGACTACTCTCTACTACTCCACTGCAGATCTAAGATATTCCGAACTCATTTACCATGTTACGTACATCGTTGTGGAAACACCTATGAATTTAACGTGGCTCACTATGCCTATCATTTTCAAGGAAGATTATTTATTCGCAGGTGATGCATTTTTTCCCGTCACTGCGATTTTTTTCAGATTTCAATGCGGACCGCATCTGTGACGCAAAGCAATAATGCTATTGAGATCGCTAAAAAAAAGCCATCTTATTACTTCTGTCGTGATAGGGACGTGAACTATCAGCGAATAACCAAATGTTGCGGCTATTTCAGAATTAATTCCACTGATGAGACCGAGAAAGAGGCAAATTGGGTCCGGAACAAGATAATGAACTTGTAAATCAGTGTATTTTATATTAATTCGGAACAGCTTTTCTAACTTCTCTTCTCATTCGCATTCCACAAATCACAAAATTCTCCGTTCTTCTCTTATCCTCATGCCTAAAAGATTGAGTTTTGGACTCATAAAGCTCCATATTGAAGTCTTTACTAATATTTTTATTCATTATGTGTTTATTTATCAGCCGTCACTACTTTTCTCCTCTCTTCAGGTGTTTTTTCTCCACCGCAATACTTCTCTTAACTTCCCTAATACGGCACCCATTATTCTCGAAAGTACAACCTATATATGTGTACTGTTCAACCTGCTCTACTTTATAAACACTAAAAGCTTAACTGAACCTTCTGCTACTTGAGAATCTCATTAATTTCGTTTTTCTGTGATTAATATTCAACTCATACTTCTCATTGCGATCCTGTAACACACTCAATAATTAAAACGTAACTCATTAACTCGTAATAATATGCCCCAGAATTTTCAAACGAGAGAGTACCGATATTGATCTGTAATTTCCGTGATTTCATGTAATTCCAAATTTATAGATGGTTTATCTTGAGATACTTTCATTTTTTCAGACACTAGACATTTCGATGAGTACTAATTAAATATTTTTAAGTTATGAACACCAATCATGAGAAAAAAGACGAAAAAGGAATGAGGAAGATATAATCAACAAGAGAGCATGAAAAAAGTTATCAAATGTTAGTAAAAAAATAAATTAAAAGGAAAATGAAATTAGCATATTCCGATGCATAAATATTTCCATTTTGTGATAAAGCCATATAGAGTTTTTATGAATGCAAACGTTATTTTTCAATTCCGATATAAGGCACAAGAAATCTCTGTAAGGAAATTCATTATCAACGAAAATGCTCTTTAGTGTGCGAAAACGAGATTGAAGAGCTTCCTGAAGTACAACGCAAGTTTTGTCATTAGTAAGATAGCAAGTAAGCCATCATCAAATCATAGTTGTACAAGTGTACGTGCCTACGACGGCCCACAAAGTTGAGGAAGCTCTGTAGGTATCACGGGAGTTACAAAATATTTAGAGGAAAAAGAGAATCTAATAATTCTAGGAGATAGGAACGCCATTGTCGAAGAAAGCAAATAAAGGAAAAATTAACGAAAAATACGCGTTGAAAAAACGAAATAAAATTCGAGAAAGGTTGCTGGAATTTTACAGAAAAATAAATTAGTTCTGAAAACAACTCACCTTTTGATTACCACTGCCAAAAAGATGTGCATGAAAAATACCATGACAGGGAAGATGATTTCTACTTCACTACATTAAGTGAAATAAATTCCATTACCAAGTCTGAAAGACTGCAAATTCTACTCGGATTCACGTATTGACAGTGGTATTATTTTAAGTGCAAATTTAAAGATGATGTACAAATTTCAATTCCAGATAGAGAAGAAAAAATCAAGGAATGGATGGAAAACGGAAAGATTGAAAGCGAATCAAACGAGGCTGGACTCTGAAGCGGGATTTGAAAGAAGATTTGGAAAATCATGTTAATTCGAACTCCGTAAAAAAATGACAGATGCATGAAATACGGAACTGCGGGCTGCCATAAGTCACGCGCGCACTTTTCCCCAGAATATCCTCTTTGCTCTCCTTGGTTTCTCTTTGGATAGATCTTTCAGCTCCCCATTGTTCGGTCGGGGACTTCTCCGTTTCCTATATTCACTTCCTTGACCCCACAATTTAATTATTTATTATTTAAATTTTAAGATATCCACCTCCGAGTCTCCGGCAAGTTTAGGGTTTTGCTACCGTCACTATGGCCGGAGGCTGGAGTGGCACCAGGGTAGCCCCACCGTTGGATAAGGTGGCAATCGCACCGTGGCGTCGGGTCACGCACCCGGAGCAGGCGAAGGAACCCCAGGAGGAATGGGCCTTCTGCATGCCCGCTGCAACCACCTTCGCCCTGCAGGCTGGGATGCGCTCGATATATTCTAGAAGTGAGCTACCGAGCAAGTCTACGATGTGAACTATTAACTTGGCAGAGTAGCTCGATTCTCGCCTCAGCACGACTACCTCGCCTCGATTTTCTTCTTCGCTCTACTCTTTTCCTCCTTCCTCTCCTCTCGCATCGCAACTCCTTCGCATCCATGTTCGTTTCGGCCGGATCTGAAAGCGCGATCAGAAAGTGGAATGCGCGAGATGGTCGAGGAGAACGATATCAGGCTCAGGTCGCCGCCAAATGTCTTTTGGTGGGGAAGGATTAATTAATTGGTTTTGACCTTTTTTTTAATTTTATTGTTAATCTTGGCTTTAGATATTACATGTTTTTTTCTCAAATGCTCTCGGGATTAAATTTCACGGTTTCAACGCATTATAATACAATAAAGTCATTTAGCTAAATGTACTAAGAGTGGCTTTAAATTAAAACCCTCTCACTTAAAGTTCACAACTTGTGTACCTGACACTGCTGAAACAAATTTTTAACATAACATTGAATCATAACATTGAATATTTTTTTACTTATATATACTGAGCAACTATGAAAACACAAATGAAACCTTTTGAAAAAGTATAGGAAAGTAGTACGTACCATAATTTTGCAAACAATTTTTCTGGGAAAGTTAGGTCTTTATTTTCGAGGCAACAATGTGCCTGAGATTTTCTCAAAAGAGAAGAATTTACATTGAGTGACTCCGAGAACCTAGGGATTTTAGAGTGAGCTAAAAATTTTACCTGATTAGTTAAAAATGTTTTTTCGAGAATAAGGAGCAACATTAAAATTACCTCAACATTACAATTTCGCAGAAGGTGATTGATGAAATAAGAAAAAGGTTTGATTAGCAAATATTCTTGACCAAACCTAACCAAATATCTACAATATTGCTTTCTTTCTAAATTTAACGATATTTCAATTGAATTAACCTTTTAAAATATTTCATGGGAATAAGTGAAAATAAGCTAGTTGCATAGAATTACGACGAATTACCAAGAAGGTAAACCTAGCAAACTGAAAAATTCCCTAAAGAGATGCTTGATTGCTTTTATGCTAATTTACCTACTTAATATGATGTTACCTTAATGCTTGCAAGTATTTATGGGGTGATAACCTGGTAAGTACCAAGAGCGTACTGACCGGAGGACTGGTATTTGATTTCCGATTACTTTGAAACCCAGTATTACACGCTATGACTGTTTAGGTATCAGGTCTTCCATGGAAATTTTCTCACGAATTGCTTGTTTTCACTCAAGAGAGTCTTTAAGAATAACTAAATAAATAATTGGGTAAATATTGAAAAACGATGTTACCTTGAAATTTAAGGAAAATTATATATATTTAACTGAAATCCGATGATCCACTACTGAACCATTGTCATATTTAAGGAAAATATTGAATTCTAAGATAAATGCATGTCTTCCTTAATTCCTATTTTCCCATAATTTTTGGCGAAATATAATACAAACAGACGTGTGACGCCGGAACAGCAGTAATATAAGCGCAAACTTGTACTCGCTAGTGGCTATGAGACTGCAGAAGCATTTCTCCTATGGGGAGGAAAAAGAGCGTGCCGGATGGAAAAAAAAGGCGCTGTCGAGGCACCCCTGTGTGTGTGCGTATATCTGGAGGATTACTGAACTTCATCGAACACGACGTCGTCTTCGGTGCGACGAAGGCCGAGAGGGAAAGAGGAAAGGTAGAGCAAACATGGAAGGCTTAAGTCCTCGAAATTGGAAGGTAAGTTTGGCGGCATGCGGGAGCTTCGTCTCCGTGGGAAGATCGTGCCTTACGGCGAGCACCCCCGCGTGCTCATGTAGGTGCGCGCTTAAGTGGGGAAAGGAACCAAACCTCGATCTATAGTAAAAAAAGGGAGACCCAATAGCAGCCCTCCGCAGAGGTGAGCCCTCACGCTTCCCACACCATTCAAACCCCAACCCAACCCTCCTTCTCGTTCGCCATCTGATGCGTCGGATGACTTATGGAAATTCATGCTGAGAGCGACTTGGGCGTGGAGAAAGTCGTTCTCTGTTGCATGGCACCGTGAAGTTACATCGAAATGGAGAAGTAATGTCCGTCACTGTGATATTGCTGTTGGATTCTGAGTTAAAGTTATACACTTATACATATGTATTTACATTTGCAAGGGAGTATGCAGTGCATAGCCCGCTTTTTAACACTACATCTTTAGTGGCTCCTTTTAAAGGAGTTTCCAAACAAAAAAATTCACCCTTTTCAATCATCCGCAATAAGAATACTCCGATAATCCACTCCTACCGCTTTTTTACACTTGGGAATATTTTTAAGTTTTAAAACTTGGGTCAATTTATTTTCATATCATTTTCTAATCATGTGCAACTCAATCTGAAGCTTTTTTTTCATTTTAGTCAAGAATTTTCTGGTAATTTTTTGAAACCATAGAATTCGAAGTTTTTCCATAACTACTTTAGAATCTATCCATCATCGTCTGTCATTTCTTGGTGAAGACAATGCAATTTATTTGCGAACTCAAACATTATAGCTAAAGGACTTCCTAATCGTGTATATATTAGGTCCAAATTTCAGCAATTTTCAGCACTATCAGAGTTCATAGAACAAAAAAATATCCCAATAAAACATTGGAAATTTACATCTATTTGGTTTCACAAGCAACTATGAGCCTCGTTTTCTTAGATTGAGGTATTTCTAAATACATGGTCCTTCTTTTCATATTGCTTTAAGGCTGTAAACACAATCTGACTCCAGATACAGCAAGTGTAGTGATTTTGAAATACCCAATGCATTACACTTTTTAAAAATATCTGCAGCATATATGTGTACTTAATCACTTTGATTAATTTATGAATAAAATCCAAAAACAATCGACAACATGGCTGGCCGATTTTATTTTTCGGACGGGTATGTTGGTGTTATTGGAGTTAAGTCATGGTCAACGCATTCGTCAGAGGAACGCTAGACCCATTGTCTACTTCTGGGAAACTTCTGATAACTTGGGAAAGGACATGAAATAAAGTGGACCCCAGAATTAGTGGAAAACAAAAACCGGGGGGGTGGCGGAGGACCCGCGGGGGAAATCCCCCTTACCAGCTCTCTACTTCTGGGATCGTCGGCGTGTGAATCACAAACTTGAGGTATCTATTTCTAACACAGCTAGCCACAGCAACAAAGCGTGATAGTTCTTACGTTTCTTAAATTTCATTCCTGGAGGGGTATTCAGGAAAGTCTCCAAATTATCGTCCGCCGACAATAGCATGGGTGTGATGCCACAGTTTCCATGAATATTATCGTCGTCGTGACGTAAAATTATCGTAATTTCCAAGATTTAACAATTCCCAGTCCTTCCTGAATAGCTCCTCAAAAAAGGATAAAAGAAATAGAATCGGAGAGGTTAGAATTGGAATCAAAATCAGAGGGAAACAGCTCAGTGCGTTAAAAACAGCAATGAGAGTACTTTCAGCGCTATGCAAAGCTAATAGCTTGCACATCTTTCAATTGATACGTTATTTGGGATGAAAGTCCCTATAGAATCGGTCTCGACGCTAGATATAGCTTATTAAAAAGGCACTAACCACGTGAATTTACTTGCGACACATAGATAGTCGGTAATCCAGCCCTCACACTACATTGCCAAGTCGGACAATGGAGATAAAACTATAGAAATACGCGAATCTATGGAATCAAGATTTAGATTTTCCCTCACACGATACGGACCCAAAACAAGAAGCAGAAAACGCTGGAGCACATTCTTGCCCTCCCTTTATAGACTACCTTTCCCCTTCACTTTTATTAACGCCTGGTGTCCTAACATCCCCTACAACACTCCCTTGTCGCAGCTTGCAGGTTATTGCGAAGGTGTGGGTGTATGGAATCGAAGCCAATTTTGTGAAACGGAAAATAAATTACAATTAAACGTAACTTTAAAATTTTAGCATCCGTATCACAGAGAACCGAAAAGACGTGCTTAAGTCTTTGAAAGCAATGAAAAGGGTTCTATAAAAAAACTTAAATCAAATGACAATTGACTTCGAGCAGAAAATATCAATCAATTTAGTCAAAAAGAGGAGTATGAGGTAAAATTAAAGCAACCTGCCCCATAAGGAAGATAAAATTGGAAGAAAAGTGTCACAAGTAAAGTCAGTGCAGGAGAATCCATGCAAAATACACGTCCATGATTAAATGCGTCATTTAATGGAACCTCTTTAACAAATAATGCAAAATTATTACCCTGAAAATATCTGTTGGAAAAGTTAGGAAATCATAAACCAGCAAAAATAACCCAAAAGAATTTTCGAGAAATTAATTTTGTCTCTAATATGTTTAAATGTAATATTAAATGTCACTACATAAATACATTAATAATTTTACCTCTAAATAAATTAATGATAAGAAAAATTTAAGCAATGGCATCAATCTCGTACTGAGTAGTTCCAACGACTTACGGTTTTAGTTCGCTACACGTTCACATGGATAATTCCTAGTATTATAGTCTTACATCGGTTTACTCGTATGAGGACAGGTTTTAAGGTTAAGAGGTTGTTCATAAAAGCACACCTTTAATTAACACCTAAACTATTCATAGCGATAAATATTGATTGCAGAATAAGAACTTAAACTACACAGAGTAGATATATATTATTTATTTGAGTGCCGGCAGCGTAGAAAGGGAATGATCCCACCCAAGTAAAAGTTAGGAATGGGAATTATCAACTTTGAGGTGGGTTATAATGTCACTTGCAATATTCCACAATTCTCATAAAGATATAGGTTAATAGGCAATATTAAAAAGGCACTAACCACGTGAATTTGCCTATTTGCAACGTTTGTTAAATACGGTACGGGCTTATGAATCATCGTCCACTTTTCCGTAATATTTTTGGTACAAGATATGCTTTTGAAACCCATCCAATTCGATCTAAGGAGCATGCACTCATAATAGCGTCACGTAAATAAGTCACTCCGTCATGTCTTATACAGGAAAATTCCTTTATTTAAATTTGCAAACACTGATCCAAGGTGAGCGCAAAGGTTAAACAAAGCGTTACCTCGGGAACTGAGACGCGCAATCATAAAATGCATAGCATTATACATTACGCAAATATTTTGGATTATTTTTACCTCACCCTTCAAAATTGGACACGCTCGAATCTCATCAAAGTCAAAAATCTCATCTAATGGTCTGGCTGTAAGGTCATCGGATTCTTTCAAACCTATCGTACTTTAAATCATCACGTTAATCAACACCAAGGTCGGTTTGGTAGGTGAGGATAGAGCTCACTCAGTACAGAGCCCAACAGCGTGCGAAATTCACACATCAGGATAGGGGGCCAGTTCCTTTCCCTGTAGCGCCTGTGAATACCCAGGATGACATAGTACACAGGCTGAAGGTCGAAAAATGGTACACAGCTTGGGTGAAGCTGAGGGTACCCAGAGGCGTCACCGAGAATCGAACCCAAGCCCTCCGGTTAGCAGCTCAGCACTCTAACCACTGGACTACCGCACCCCTGTAACTTAAAAGATCAATAAAAAATTATCATTTTTGTGCACATACTAAATCTCGCAGTTACCAAATAATGTACAGAATTTATACTTTTCAAAAAACGGCTAAGAAGACAAAAACCCCAAATACTTAGGCATCTTGCTGTTCTGCGTTCAATAGCAGATGAAACAAGGCGCCTTGTTCCGTCTTCGATGAATCGGACGAAACGAAAGGTTCTCCATCAACCTGACCCAAAACCTAATGACCCTGGAAGACTTTGTATGTTGTCATGTCACCGGATGGTGTCTCTGCACTTATCTCTTTTTAAGTCGAGCCCTCTTAAACATTTCTATCATCAGCAAAGGTCACCTGTTGCTCATGTATAGAAACTATAGTTTTTATACTATACTGCCCAACTGAATTTTATTAATATAATACCTGTATACTTTATAGCCAATATTTCGCACCATCGAGACACCCATCGTGTTTGAAGATTTGGAGAAAAGATTTGATAATGTTGACTGAAGAGAAATTTCCAAATTCTGAACATTTTTGAAATATCTGATGACGGAATACTAGTTGTTCACCACCGGTAAAAATTAGGGCAATAAGGTTATGAGAAAGCAATGTATTTTTCTGAATAGTCCTGATAGCCTCACCACCTCTGTTCTCAATGCATTTTCTCGGGCCCTTTATAAAAATCATCTGCTTTCACGATGTTCCGTGTTGATTTACAAGGAAGACGCGTTAAAGGTTGGGTTTTTCAAAGTCAAAAAACGAACAAAATTACGCTTAGATATTAACAATCCAACAATTAGCTATGACGTAGTACTATATTGAAGATGAAAGTAATTTTCAGGAATGAGGGCCATGTAATTCGCAGCGAAAATCTATGTGAGTATTAAAACTGTCGATGCGGCATAAATTATGTTCACACCGAAATATGAGAAAATTATGAGATATTCATGGAATAAATCTAAACAAACATCACAGAAGAAAATGCGTGGACGAAGACGACCGGGGCTAAGATAGGCACGAAAAAGTGAATTGATAGGCCGTGAAAAAATTGACAGTAAACATGGCAGACGAGGCTGGAAAACAACGGAGAAATTAACAAGGAACTCGAAAAAAACCAATGGACATATTTTGGAACAATTAAAGTCAGTTACTTTAATGGAAGGCTGAAAAGGGATGTTATGTAAGAGTGGAAGAGTGTAATAATATTGAATAGTTAATAATCTACATAAATCTAAGCTAATAGGCTACATTACAATGAGATAAATAATAAAAAATGTAATCTTTCGCCAACCTCTAAATTAACAGGAAAATACTTGAAAGAAACTTGACTAAAAACGAGCACAAGGAAAGGGAGTAGTCCTAATACCCTCTATGAAATTTCACGTGCCTCAAGTCTCATTTTGGGGAGAGCTCTACGATAGGATAGGGTAATTTTATCTTGATTTATATACCTATCCATTAATTATCTATCCATGATCTTTGAACATGCATTATTCCCCATTGGAAACACGATAATCCGTTAAAATTAGCTCCTCTCCATGTTTTCCCATTCAGATCCAAACATCTATCCTACAAGGAAAATAAACGACAATTAGCTGGTTTAATTCCAATTATGAAACCATGACTTAATGTTCCACTGGAATGGATTTTTTTCCTTCCACCCAGGTAGGAAAGCTAGTAATAAACATTTAGTCGTGAGTATCAGTAGTCAGGGAAACCCATATTGACCTGTCTTCAAATTTTGAAACCATGCAAGGATCAAACCTTAATCTTGATTACCTTAGCAAGCTGTTTAGTGTCTTAATTTATTCCTCACAGAACGGAGGCTAAGAGACAGAGATAGCTCTCTGATTATATACTGCTGATATACACCTCCTCCTCAACCCCCATTCGTTGGAAAGGGCCTTATCTTAAGATTCTCGAGAAAAATCGCACTGCCAAAAACCGCATTTCCTTTCCCTCCCTCGCCCCCCTGCGACCGCCTAACCCCTTCTTTTTATGTTCTCCCTTATCCCCTTCTCCCTCCCCTAACCACCCCTCGTCCCTTCCATTCCTTCGCCCCCATTGCCCCTCTCGGTCAGAGAGCGCACGAGGAACTGGCGCTTCTATAATCTAGCGCCCCCTCCACGGTCCCAACATGCTCCCTCCATCCTCACCGCTCCTCCATTCCCGATCTTACACACTGAGCACGCCCTAAGACTCAATCACTGCAGCAGCCCGCACACCACCACGGCCGCCACCTTATATACCCCCGAACACATACGCGCCTTTCTCCGCCCTCCAGAATCCTGTCCTCCCCAATCCTCCCCGCCCCTTCGCCGCCCCCCACTCCCCCACGAATAATCCCTTTTCCCATCCCCAACCCTCACCCTCCTCCCCAAGCCTCACCTTCCCTTCCTCTCACTCTCAACATCCTTCACACATCCCTACCGCCTACATATAATGCATGAGTATCCCCCGTGTGAATGTAAAACTCCGCTCCCATGATTTACCTCTCGGACTGTGGGGGCATTGGGGTTGTCATGGAAGCGGAGGGAGATTTGGTGGGGGTGGGGGGAACGAGGGGTGGGAAGAGGAAGGATTCTTGGATTCCTGCTATAATTCAAGGGAATGGGATTCTCCGAGTGTATGTGTGTGTACGTATACGTTCGTGAGAGCGTGCACGTGTGTGCTTCCGTAGAAGGCGAACACACCCCTCTCCCCTCTTTATCATCCACACATGCAATAGATATCTCGGACTCTCCCATGCACACTCCGCCCCCTCGCTCTTCTTTTAACTCTACACTCCACGGCTTATCTCACCAGAAGAAAGCCTCGCCTCTTGCTGAGTCGGTTACGATCTCCTTACCCCTCTCCCTCACGAAACAAAAATTTCCGTTCATAATGATTATGTGTTAAATTAAATAAGAATAGAACAAGCCTCGTATCATCGTTCGAGCGTATCTTCTAGCTTCGGATCATGTAAGACAATTTCGCCATAAATACCATTATTCTTATATCCTCGTCGCTATTCCTCGCGAGAGATTTAGTTTAAGGTGAAGGTGGTCAGCCTTATACGAACGGCATTCTTATGGTCTGCTTTCCAAGAGACCGTAGCTGCCATTCAGATATGAACCTTTAAGGGGTCAACTCAATACTGTAATTAAAGGGAGGAAGAAACGATAGTATAAAAGGGAAATTAAATCATTGGTTGTCGTTTTTCAAAGGTTTTTTTGAGTAGCAATTGTGCTTATAATTTGGTATTTTAAGGTGCTCCGATGGCTCAGGTTATACCGTATATAATATTTCACAAGGGATTCAAAAGTTACAAGACAACATTACATAGGCGCAGAGGCGGGTTTCGAGAGGTATTTTTCTTCCCTAAACTCAAACTTATCGTCACGAAACTAGTGGCTAGTTATATCCAATATTTTGCTGATTCTTAACTTGAACTTTGCCTCATACTAAAAATAATTTTTGTTTCTGTAGTCCTTACATGCTGTTGCTTAATCCGAGATAAGTGGCCTTTTTCATAAACTCCCACGCATTATTTTTACATTTCTTTAATTTATTTCGGTTTCATTTATAAATATCCTATTCTCCTAAAGCCGTAATCGCTATTACTTTATTCCTTACAGACGAATCATTAGCCTTCTTGAATGGCGCATCACTTTTTACGAGATCGTATTTCGAAGAATTTCTCCGTGTCTAACTGATAGATATAGATATGATTAATGATTAGAATTTAAATGTCTCGGAACCTTAATGGCAAAGAAAGCAAAGGTTAAATAAAATGGAAGCATGTTAAATTTTTAGAGTTACCTAGCTCCTTATTTCTGGCTCTCCGTATTAATTGTAAGATGAACTAACGTTATCCACGAAAAAATCTATTGAATCCAATTAAATGCGATATTAAATGTATCCCTCCGAACTCTCCCCGGTTAAATGATATCTCATTGCATTAATGGTTTCTAATGCATTTCATCAGCATAGGTGATCATTTCTTGCAGGATCCCTCCAGGCTATCCGATACCTGGTACCCATTATTTGTGTTGGCTTCTTTTGTCACTTTCCTATCGTGCGTAATTCATTCTAGGCCATCCTCCTTAGCCATTAATTTCTATCGTTCCTTCCATTACTTTATTCATCATACTATTACACCTCAGGATGTCTAATTACTTTTTCTCTCCTTTGTTTTTTCCAACTGTTGATTTACTCTTGTCTCTGATTGTAGAATTCATTAAACATTCGGTATATCAAGTGTATTTCCATCATTCTAAGGTAGCATTACATTTCCATCGATTCTAATCTTCTTCTCTCTCACTGCCGTCCAAGTCTCACAAACGTAGAAAAGTGAATTTCATATCGAGGCTATCATTAATCGAATGGTCGAATGGAATCGAATGATGTTCAGGTGAAATAACACTAACATTGAGTGGTTGTATTAAATCCGACTTCAGAGTGATCGGTATTTTTAAACAAAAAGGCCATTGAAAATTTAATGACTAGAGCAAAAAATAGTTTTCTTTTAAAACCAATGCATTATCAAAATCAGTGTGTTATAATTTTTAGGGAATTCATATAAAATATATTAGTACGCATTTCCTTTACCACATAGTTCAGAATCTATAACAGGTATACGATGCTTTAACTAAAACAGTTAATTATGAAAAAATGATTGAGAAAAAGCATTTTAAATATTTTAGATTGTATTTTGAGATATATATATATATTTGAATTCTGTAAATATTTACTGCATTTAATTTAAACTAAGTTTTTTTCTTTCTATTGTCGGCCTTCAACTGTAATAGTACATATACTCCTATTTAAGACACCTACTAACCATATTTCTAAACCACTCAACGATAAATTTAAAGAGAAAATGACAATTTTTATTTTTACTCATTTTACCATATTGAACTATAAAATGAGATTTTAATCTTCACTTTTAAACTGATCACATTCTCCGCACATCGCTATTTTCAACAATTTGTTTTATTATGCTTAAATATCTAAACGTTTGTCATTATATTTGTACTTTCTTTAAACCTAAAGCCTATTTAGACTACATTTCAATAAAATGCATTCTTACATTTTCTAAATTAGGTATATTCTTAAATTCACCTCCTGGATCGCGAAAATATTTCTAATGAAATTAGTTGCCATTTAGGAATGGTTTATTTAGAAATATGAAATCCATTATTTAAGACATATTTATACACATTTCTTAAATAATTTTCTTAGCACACGTCCCCAAGAGAAGAGACCTTCCGTTGTGCATAGAAATCCTCATTTTTCCAAAAATATTTTACCGTTTTTTAATACTGGAGTTGGTAATTTAACAATTCTTATAACAATAGCGCTAAAATACCAAATATATCAGAATAATTCGGTTACATTAACCTGAATAGAAAAATACTCCGCGTTAATGATTAGGCGAAGTGGTAAACTGAAAACTGTCAAAATAACCATTCGTAAGCAGAATTATATTAAATATTCAACAAAATCCATTCGTTTGAATTTGAATCTGACATCTAATGCGCATATTAATACATTCATGAGCGTCCATTGAGCACTAGTAGTAGTACGTGGTAGTTAGAGTGTGTGCTTTAGGAATCCTATTTTTGGTTTCATTTCAGAGTTCACCCGATTATCTAAAAAGAAACTGGCAGTTCATTACCATCGTTCGTAATTTCTGAGATTAGATTGTATCATTCCCGCAAAAAATCGCCCTACCTTCCAATCTCTTCATTCCTTCATTCCTTCATTATTTTCCATGAGGCGACGTCTTCCATCTCTTGATACCCTTGGGTTATATAGATTTTCCCTTCCTAATTTCGTCTCCTGCATATCCTCTCCCATATCTATGATTGTTTCCAGTAAACTATTGTGCTTCAGAATTTGTGAAAATAGTTTCCCTCTTCTTTTTCTTCTTTCACTCTTCGAAGAATATAAGCAGTAATCACTCGGCCAATCCATTTTATTTTTATCATTCTTCTGTGTCAATACATTTTCATCACTTCCAATCTTCATTTCTCTATTGCTGCTATCACCAAAGTCCCACAGCCTCAGAAGGGTATATATCCCAATACTTATAATACGTATTTAACTATTTTAATTGAAGTCCATTAAAATTTCCTTTAGAATTCGTATTATTTTCGTTTTACTTATTTTTTAGTTTAATACCTACTGTGGACAGCGGGAAACAATTGTTTTGCAGGTTAGTATTTTCTTTTCTTCCCAAACTTTCTTAATTATTTCGATGCGGCTCCTCCTCCTTTCTCCTCAGCAGATACTCTTGGCTTTTTTTTCTCTGTTTTTCCTGGAAATCCGGAATTCGTTACACCTCGTCATTCGGAACACCTCTTTTTTCCAGATTTCTCCTTGATTGATCCCAACTTTCGCCCTATATTTTCTTGTATGCTCAACCCATATTGTGGTCGCCTTTAGTTTTGCAATGTAGTTTATTGAGTTTTCGAACGAAAAACTCAACTCTGACACATATTTTAGAAAATAAAATTTTTAATTTTCATCAGTGACAAATCCTCTCTTTAGTCCTTTCTTTATTCAGCTC
>LYUA01001087.1:162463-175407 GCA_002093875.1 Calopteryx splendens | reverse complement strand
GAGGGATCCGGGTTCGAGTCCCGTTTCAGGCGAATGATTTTTTCATTGTGGATTTTTCGCATATGTAAAGACCATAGTGTTACATTTATGGTATACTAATTGACTTCTACTTTCTATTTACCTAACAATAATTACCAATATGTTCCAAAATAATGAAATATATTATCGCCGGAAGATATTATTGGTGACTATTACGACCTTATAGATGAAATTTCGAGTTCATATTTCCCTCACATTAAGTACCAAGGTTTTCTCACGAATCTTACATATATTATCCAAACAACATCACACAGGTGATATTAAACCCTTCAAACGATTACTTCGAATTTCATTCATTAGTTACGACGACAAACAAAAAAGCTTTCCAATTATATAACAATGAGTTCAGGGTTATATTGATGGACTCGAAAGCTCATCCTATAATAAATAGTACGATGACCACCTATGGAAACCAATCATGAGTCATGTGAGATTACATCGAGGACATCAAAATCAAAAATCATTAACCTACAGGTTCACACATAGGTGGTAATAATGACCTCCTATGCTAACCAATATCAATTACGATACGAATAATATCATACTTATACCCTTAAATACATTATATATGACCTATTTGCTTATAATAAATAAGTCGCAATGCAATTTAATATCTTACCCATGAAGTTACATGCTTCTTAGTTATTTGTCAATGTCTATTCTAAGACCTCATCATTTTCATTGTCACTTGGAGTATTTGACCAGCCGAATCGGTTTTGAAACGTCTCATAATCTATTGAATTTTCTTATAAATAACATCCCAAACTGCAAAAATAAGAGTCCTTACTGTTATCGCCATCAGTAACTTTGTTAATCAGTAACTGTGTTAAAATACTGAAGTTGTTCTTCTTTTTTCATCACGAATGTTACTAATATAGTTATGTTTCTGTGTAAATATGTTCTACTCAATGTGTCCGTTATATTTGCATGTTTTGTAGCCCTGACCTTTCCACGTCAATGCTATTCGTTCCTGTGATATGGTCGCCATATTTTATTTGTGTGTTCCCCGTAATGCCTACTCCTTAAATCACAGTGCTTGGGCACCCTCGGTGACCCACACAGTCTGGCTACTCCAGGAATTTTGTGAGCCCTCCGAGCCCCTCGAGGAATAACAGCAAGGTGAGCACAAAGCACACTGAATCCCTTCCTCCACGCTGCTACGTAAATAAATTATATAATTGTAGAGAGTTGGTCATAAGGGAAATCAGGCAGAACAGCACAGGCATTATACAAACACTAAGGTACTACAAAAATAAATTATAGCCTATAGTTAAATTATATGCCTACAAATAACGACGTGAGATTGTAACAGGTGAATAGTTTGAAGTCATTAATCGTAATGCATTTTCTAAAATCTGAACGTTAAACAAAACATCTATTAAAAAACCCTCACGAGAGAGTGAAATCGTTCAACTCTAAAAAAAAGATCCATATAATCCAAACAAAGCATAATGAAATAAAAATCGAGGTTTGAGGCCTAGTTCTTAGATGTGCTGTAGCATCGACAATCATAAGCATTGACTTTACCTATTTCAAAGGATTCTTTTCAGTCATTCCTCAATAACTAACCTTTGAAAGTCTAAGAAAAGTTACGGAAGCAATAGGAGAATATTTTTCGCTTGATCACATATTAACTACATTAACGATATAAATCGTAGTTTCAGAATTAATAAAATAAAATGCAAAAGAATCTTGAAAAGAAGATGAGAGAAGAAGTGAAAGTCGCAATTAAAAGGTGGAAAATTTTTCACTAACTAAATACTAAATTAGATTAAGTTGCTTCAGTTTCACTGGCTCAATGCACAAAACATAAACCCATAAACCTAGGCAATACGATTATTCGAATCTAACAGGCTAAGAATATTATCTCGCCAATGAACTATCCATTAATGAATACCTCGAACGACCGAAGATAAGGTGGGCGGCATAGGTCGTATAGGATTGGCCGATGTGGAGACGGTCATAGCAAGGTTGCATGGAGTACTGCGTCTTGGAATGTGAAAGGTGGGCATGGAAATGATCAAGAGTTGGTGAAAGAAATTATTACGAGACAAACGGTTCTCCCGTGTTTGTGTGAATCGAAGCGCTAAAGTTATGATACTGAAATAAGAGGTGAATTGTGGTCAAGAGTTGACGATACTGCACACGGTTGCGAAGTGTAGGATTGATTCTGAATAAGGAGGCTAGGATGTATGCAGGGAAATACTAGATAAAGACCCCTAGGTTTCTCAGGATCCATATTAAAGATAGTATTCGAAGAGTTGCGATTGCAATTTGTTGTACATCAGCGCATGGCGAGATTGAAAGGGTGAAGGATGAGTTCTTGGGATTGTTTTCCTGATGACATGGTTTAAGCAAAAATCAATTAAATTGCATACGTGACAAAGGGGTAGTTTTAGGAGAATTATTGATTCTGTTGTATATTATGATAGACTGAGAGCAAAGGTGAAGGAAACGAGGGAAATGAGCGGTACTTATATGCATAACGGACCATTACTAGGCAGTTTCAGAAGTAGATCTGGGAAAAAATGAATATGGTTAGTTGGTGATAATGAATGAAGGGAACTTGATTTAAGTGAAATAAAGTTGTAACAGAAGTGAGAATTTTGAAAAATTGAAAAACTGCAGGCGTTTATGGCACATTTTGTGAAGTATTGAAGTGTGGGAGCAATATTTTTATCAATCATCACCTATGAGAATTGTTTCCTTATGCTTGCAAACTTAAGTTGTATCAAACGACTGAAAGGATGTAATAATCGTACCTTTGTATACTGGGAAGGGGGTAATATGGAATGCAAAAATTAAAGAGCAATTAGTCGTTGAGTATATCAGGCAACGTATTCGGTACGGTGTTGATTGAAAGAGCACGGAAGGTATCATTGGGCAAAGTATGAGGATTTCAGTATGTTTTTACGACAGGTAAGAGACGTAAATACCATCTTCTTACACTTTATTAAACAATTTAGAAATACATGGAAGTGCGAAGAAGTTTTATTGTGCACTGGTGATTAGGGAAGGGCATACGACAGGGTCGATAAAGAAAATCTTTGGAAAGTGTCGTAATAATATGAAGCGAATGAGCATTTATTGAATGCTGTAAAAGTGATTTATGAAAATAGTACTTCAAATGTGTAAATAAGACCCTGTGAGTGATTGGTTTGAAATAAAGAGCGACAAGGATGCAGAATATCACAATGGCTGTTCAATATTTTTATGAATAAATGTGAGAGAGATGGATAATGGACAAGGGAGGTGTGATGATTGGAGACGTCCTAGGTCTGTTCAAAAAGTAATGACGCATGGGTAGCGCGCGATCTGGCAACTTAGCATGTCTCAGTCCGTGCCTCTTGCGAAGATAGGCATCTTTCTACTGGCAGTGCGAGTTTGACCTTGCCATCGTCAATAAGCCATTGTTATGACGCATTCCCGTGAAGTGTGTTTTTGCAGTGCGTCATGGAAATGAACCAGTAGGAGTTAGAGCAACGTTATGCTATCAATTTTTGTGTCAAATTTGGTGAAAATGTCACAGAAACATTTCAAAAGTCAACGCAAGCGTACAGAGAGCAAGCTTTATCCAAGGCTCAAGTTTTCAGATGGCGCAAGATCTTTTTAGAGGGTGGCGAAAACGTTGAAGGCGAGCCCAAATCAGTAAGACCCTCCGCTCCAAAAACCGCGAAAATTTGGAAAAATCTTGCGAAATATGGTAGGTCAGACGAAGAGATTGAAGGGAGTGCTGTTACCTGCAGAATACCAGCATGTGGTGTAGCTACGTAAAAAATGAATGATGATCTAAGGTATAAAAAATTTCAGTGCATAAAGTTGAACTTCGTTCCACTTCAATGTAGTAGAGGATTCTAACTTGTTCATGCCAGGAAGCGTACATCCCTAATACGCGGTGAGTTTGGGGTACTTGAGAAGTGTTTGTGACAAACATAGATGAGTGTGAGGATGCTGAAAAAGGTTGAGAAATTATTTTAATATGAAAAAATGTGGATCGAACGCGCATGTAGTGGACGATATTATAATTAATCAAATTATGAACGAAGAGTATTAGGCTGGTTCATTCGTGTTGGGAGAATGAAAGGGAGTTGACTCATCAAACATACATGAGAGAAAATAAAATGGTTTGAGAGTAAAGGACAGACCGAAACAATCATGGGCGAATGTAGACAAAGAGATACTCAAGACAAGAAATATTATAAGTCTCCGGAGTAGAAAAGAAGGTATGAAACAATAAATGAATGTAACGGAGGTGAAATACTTGTATAAGAACAGGGAATTATGGAAAAAAATAGTAAAACAATGATAATAATAAAAAATAAAGTTCCTGAAACAATGTAAAATTATGTATTTTGACTTTGGACCCTGAAAGAGAACGGCATGAAGGGAATATATGTACTTTGGCATGTTGTTAATAAAAGCGCGGAAAATATTTAACCGATAACAAGTACGGAATAGTTCAGACTTCGTGTAAGTTCGCTTCGGTGCATATGTCCTGACATGTTCTGCGAGGGTTTCAAGAAGACTGCTCCACAGTACCGGGAATAGCATACCACGGGATGCGATACGTCAGATACCTTCCCTAAGGCGATCAGAGTAGTTAAAGCAGCGGATCGTAGCAGGGCTGACAGCCAAATTAGTGGAAACTTCGCACTTCTTAATGGGTACAATTACTCCGATGATTATTTGATACGTATACTTCGGTTTTCACATTAGAGCAAAACATTAAAACAACAATTTCCATATTAATTTGTAAGACCTTTCATTGTAATTATATTATTTCGGAAGAGGAAATGTGGAGGTTAATGTTCATTATCACCGCCTCAAAATCACTTTTGAGTGAATACGTTTTAAATGTATTCTTTATCATTTTCTGCAAGAAATTACGATATCACGAAAGAATAATTCAAAAAGGAATGCCCGCTACAGCTTCCTAAAATAATTCAAATTTCAGGAAGCACGTTGCTTTCGTGATTCATGGTATTGGGTAGTTCTTGCCTGTGTGGTTGTAAAAAATGAACAACCCCAACTGTGATCACAAAAGTGTTAATGATGTGAAGAATGGTGTCTAAAATTACATTTGAAAAAGTGTGCGGTCATGAGATTTTTTTTAGTAAAGAAATCAATACACCCTTACACCCAGAGAATCTCAGGGGTGGACATGAGAAAAACGGACCAGGTGAAATAACTGGGAGTCATAACATCAGACCTGACATGGGGTAAACACGTTAGGCTCACCTGCGGAGCTGCATTGAAGAAATTGGGATTCATAAAACGCATAGATGGAAAATATTCTAATTAAAACGTTAAGGAGATTTGACATTTCGGGATAATTAGACCTCGCCTAGAGTATTCTTCCAGCATTTGGGACCCCGCACAGAAGGAACTAATCTTTGAAATAAACAGGATACAGAGGAAAGCTGCCAGTTTCGTGAAGAATCGTTATGAACGGACAGAGAGAGTCTCATTGTTATTGGATAGTCTTAAATGGAAGCCACTGGAAACACGAAGATTAAATGCACGTCTTAAACTGTTAGAGAGGCACAAATTACTCGAGTTTAACACTAAAACAGAAGGAGTCATTTTACCTCCAATTTACATGGCAGACGGTACCACGACAGGAAGTTCAGAGAGATTGACCGCCGAACGGATAGATGTAAGGGATCCTTTTTCCCTTTCGCACAATTCGTGAGTATAATAGTAGTTAATACATACGGCAGTTAGACCATCCCGAATGTAAAAGGATTCAAAGTTCTAAATGCGATAAATTACATTAATGGCTGGAGACCTAACACCCCCTGCCACACGCCCTCGCGGCAGCTTGCAGGGTAAGATGTAGATGTACCTCTGGTTACTCCTGCATTTGCCCGCGAAAGAAATGTTTCTACGTGGAACAAAGGCGTTGGAAATTAAAATAACTCTCCAGTGCTTAAAATACTTCATCAGTATCAGCAAAGCATTTAAATCTACAAGACCACAACGGGCACAATGAGGGTCTAAAAAATAATCGATGAATTGGAACCATATTATTCGAAACCTTTTGTTATTTTGAAAAATGCATCTATATCCATCCACCTCTTGGTCAGGTGACCCACAAAAGAGGGAGGGGGTTAGGTCGATAGCCATTATGGGAATTGGCGATTGGCGAAAAGACAGTTATATAACATTTGCTATCAATTAGTTTGAACTGTTGTGCCGATCGCTTTCTAAACTCGCGATCACGAATTTTGCGACTGAAAAAAGATTCCTCCAAACAGTTGGTACGGAAGTCTTTAACTTCTTATTGTCACCTCCCATATTCCAGTAATAATAATAGTAACGACTTTGCTAGGTGAAATTAGGGCTATAAGGACCTCTCTCACATTTAACCTTTCATCATAACATCAATGATATATCATTAAGAATCCATGTCCTAAGCGGGACTCGAACCCGTGACCCTTGTATTAGCAGAGGAGCACATGTCCACCAGTCTAAGCCGGCCGACTGTATTCAATACAATGCCATCAATGACAACGTTAAACTTTCGATTTTTATTTAGCCAGTGGACTTAAGAGTTACTTTTTCGGGAGAATTAGAAACAAAATTCTGATAAAGTACGGTAATTATACTGAAAATATTGTCAATCCCGTCATCATTGCTAAACTCCCAAAGTTTCAGTTTCAAACAGGGTTTCAAATGTAATTTAGAATGGCAGTGTTGAAGCATTTTCAACTTTTATTCTCTCAAAATAAAGTGGCACTGAAAAAAAAACTATTTCATACCTGATACATGAACGACTGATGTGCCTAGAAAGTACAGTTATAGACTGTCCAGAAAGTGATAGGATTCAGGGGACATATTCGAAGTTCACCAACACCGCACACAGAACTACATATTCTCCCATGTTTTTCTCTGATCACCGATTCTATGTAATTGATGAATTTCATGTTTTTAAAAGCTCGCCGTCTAAACTTACGATTGTGATGCGGCGAGAAATTAATAGGGAAAATGAAAGGTGGTGGAAATATCAGTGCAAGGTATGGAGTGCCTACAGAGTCGGAGAAATGGACGTGCTATACAGGGAAGTGAAAAAAACTGCCAAGACTAAAGAAAGGAAAGTCAGAGCATAATATTACAGATAAAATAGGGAAAATATTAAGAGACTACGGCAAGGTAGAGAGAATTCAAGGATGAAATATATGATAAATATAATTGGCCAGTAAGCTTATACATCGAAAAGGACCGAGAGATCAATGAGGATACTTAATTCCAGGCATTATTGACGGCGATAAAGTGTTAGTATTGATGGACAAAGAAACTAACAAGATTTTGGGGATAAATAAAATCACAGCAGAACTACTCAAGGATTTAGAAAAAGTAAATAAAAAGCGCTCAATCTTAGCATGAAGGAGAAGTTTGGTCAGGAGACCACGTTAAAGCAGTACAAATTCCATCCAAAAAATTGGGAAAACAGCATTATATGATAATGATATGACAAGTAGTTTGATTTTACTGTAGAAAAGGTAGTATTTACGATCATTAACGAAAGAGTTGAGGAGAGGGTAAATTACGGAAAGAGTGCGAGTGATGACATAGCAGCTGACGGAAAGGAATAAAGAATAACCAACGATATGTACTTCGTGGATTTCGAGGCGTTTGACAGAGTACATCGAGTGCAATTATTAAACGTATTGCAGAAGATAGGGGTAGACCGGAAGGACAGGTGACTAATCCGAAATCTGTAAATGTCTCAAATTGTACCGTCGAGAGCATCGGATAAGAGAATCAGGAAGGGCATTGAGAGGCAGGGGAGTCTGGACTGTCAGTAATCACCCCTGTCTGTGTACATACGCGCGGGAAATGGTAAAAAGCATTGGAAGGGCTGAAAGTAAGGATAAATAAATTGAAGTACTGATTAAGACAAATTTTGGAATTATCAGGTATTATTTAGTCAATAAGCCAAAGAATTGGAATCAATGCTGAGTGCATTACAGAATCGGTGTAAAGTATGGGAAGAGCGACAAAATGATTAAAAAACGAAGGCAATTGATTTGTTAAGAAATAAGAAAGCTAAGTTAAATATTGAAGTTGATGGGCATAAATTAGAGCGGTTAACACCCTACATGAATTTAGAAAGCGCTTTAGATAGTGCAAAGTAGTAAGGATATTTAGAGAAGAATAGCGTCAGGTAAAGAAGTTTTTGCAAAATGAAAAGGATATAAAGTAAAGATATAAAGATAAGATCAGAAATAATTTTGAAATGGAGCCTAGTTTTGTACGGCTCCAGAACCGTTGAGGCAAGAAAAACTGTGGATTGGAGGCCTTTGAGATGTGCATGTGTAAAAGAATCGGAAGGAAAAATATGTTTAAGCGCGGTGGGAGAAGAAAGAAGGTTATTGGAGAAATTCGAATACGGTAAATAAAAGTGGATGTGGTAGATACTGAGAGGCGATGGAATGTTGAAGGGTGTTATAGAGGGGATAATGTTGGAAAATCGAGGTAGAGGGTAGAAAATATCCCGTATATTGGACGGCACTAATGGAGGTAGAAAGCATGTGGAGCTGAAAATTGGTTTACTGTAATATCGGGTGTTAGGGTCTTTGGTTAGTTGGGCCTTAGAAGTGTAGCAGTGATTTATTCTGGGGTCCATCAAAAACTACCTTGACAATGGCTACTGCCGAAAAAAGAATGTGCATAATGTAGATATTAGTTGGTAATTTTGAGACTCCCATTTACTTTTTTGCAGTTAAAGAGTTGGAAATACACCATGGCGTTATACACTACCTTAAACTAAAGCAAGATTAAATGACGCGATAAATGCTACTTTTATCAATTATTCTATGCATGCATAATACATTTTTTAATAAATTGTGGTTAATTTTCAAACTTGGAAGTAATCCATACATAAGGAAATCTACATCCTTCCTTGAGGCTTTTCTAACTTCAAGATCCAAGATTTAACTTCGGCTGAGCTCTCAGTGGAGTCTTATATTTGGAAAGGCCTCCCAGCCGATCAATGCGATTACAATCTCACCTTCAAACTACTATTCACCTGCCGTAGAGGAATTAGGAATGATTAATTAAAGATGTGAGCCGAGATTAGGGTATCGTCGTATCTCGTTCGCTCCACTGGTAAGTCACTCCGAAGTTTGCCTACTCATCAAGTAACAGCAGAGTGAGAATTGTGGCGCATTATCCAAATGAAACACGATCCCCTTCCAGCCCTAACGGATTCGTAGATGTACACCCACTTTCCCGTTTTCTCACTCTCTATCTGCTTTCGATAAGATGTTGCTCCTCGTTCCGTGCGAGGGTTTCAGCTTTCTTCGAGCTAAGCCACACTTCGCGATGAGGGATGCGTCAGCGACTGTAAGTGGGTGAAGAAAAGGCCTGAACAAGTTCAAAAGAGAAATTTTTCATTATTTCTCAGCGACTTCAGCTCCTCTCTTAGACTACAACGACACTCGATCAGTTTTAGTCCGAAAAACTTCTGCAGTGGACTTCACTCACTTGTATCCGCTACGGAGGAGAGTAGGATATTGTCTGTTCGGATAAGTGAAAGCGGAGAAGCACGAGTACTTCAGATCGCTTCATGAAAAAATTAATAAAGCAGGTACTCGCCGCAATGAAATTTAGCCTAAATGTAGTCACAGTCGAGGATAACTGAAAATATTTTCATATTTGAAGTACTAAATGGTGCTACCACCACCCCTTTTGTCTGTTCGCGTTTCTTAGGAAACAGGCGTTGTCATACACCCATTCCTTATACAGTTCAAGCTCTAGATATTAAGAGTTCGCTACACTTTGCAACAACATAGCGTGAAAGTCGCCTTGATCCCTCTTGCTTAACTGATGACGAAAATCAGGTAATACATAATTTTTATAAGATTAATTATTTATGGTCATGGTTTTTCAACCGTGAAAATTTTGTTTTGTAAGAGGATAAAGGGTAAAGTTTTATTGGAATGATCAATTCCACCTCAAAATATTTCTAAGAAAGTTGCCGTTAAAAAAGCAATCCAAAGAAGCATTAAAATTAAAAAAGGACATCACACCTTCAAATTACGAAGAGTATTCATTTTCAATGCACACCATCTCACGAGGACAATAACTCTATAATTTTTCTTGAGTCATTATCATCACATGAATTTTATATTTAAAAAGTATTAATTCCATTTAATTGGATCCATCGATGAAGGGTTCGCCTACTTTCAGTTAAAATTGCATATTGCTCATGAATGGACCTACGATTTTCAGTTTTTGATTTTGGAGTAGGAAAACAAACACTTGCTCCATTATCGAGGGATTAAATCCACTGATTGGTTGAGTTCCACTTTATTTGCAATGCGGCTCACTCACTCACGGAAAGCCACAGAGCGTAATAGAGACTTATTCCACCACAGGTGATTGGCCCTCTAGTTCAGCCTTGGTGTTTTTCCCTTGGGGCATGGCACCGCCAATTCTCTTGAATCATTCTATTTATCTCAGAGGTTAATTCACACTGCATGGTTCGACCTCTTTCTGTGAAGTTTCATCCGCAGACAATCGAACAAAACGAGGCGTGGCAGGAAGAATAATTTCACTATCCAATTATTTAAATAAATAAAAATTTGGAAAAGAACCGTTAAAATTCATGGAAAAAGACTAAGACAGTGTGCCCAACGTGGCCTCCACTCTCAAAGCAACTAAAATATAACTACAACTGTTACAAACGATAGAGGTGAAACTTGTTCTCGTCTTATTTTAAAATTCGAGCAGATCAGCATAATTTTCCACGACCTCAATCGCAGATCCGTTTCACATTTCTCTTTTTCTTCTTTATTTCTTAAAAATTAGCCAGCTGCTCGGCTACCTTTATTTAATTAGACGACATCAAATTTCACGTAAAACGTTCAATTAGTGCTAGCGACTACCACCGTAATTCTCATAATATCCCAAATAAGAACCAATTTCATATGCTGGAACTCCCAACTGGCCTAGGTTAACTCTGAAAGGGTAGAAAACCGACCACGGTGATTCGGTTTCCAATGGATGGGAAGAAGTGTAGATGGAGAATTAAACCTCATTCGGCAAGCGTTTTCCAAACTGCCCGGTGATAGGTACTCTGGCGGGCGCCAGTTCGCACGCCAGTCCCGGGGGAAAGTGGGAGCAGGTGCATGACACAGGGCACATATCGTGTGTTGGGAGAGATTGGATTCTTACCTACAGTGCACCAAGCCTTGCTCATTTGCATATTATTCTCACATCATGATTATTTATGAAAGGCAAAAAATTTGGGCCACTTTAATTCGAGTGGTGAGAACATGTTTTTCATCTTAACCTCATCTCAGTTAGGATTAAAAATAATATTAACGTGCTCTAATTAATGATATAATATCCTATCTTCAGTTCAACTCAGAGATATCCACGTCATGTCAACGTACTTGTACGGCCTGGTACTCGAACTTTTCGTAGCTCATCAGATCAATTGGATCGGCATTGAATGTATTATTTCATCAAGTACGAGTTTATGTATAATAGTTAAAAGCACGGAAACCTATTAAAATAATGTCACTTTCTCCCACTAAAGCCTTTCTGCCATCCTGGACTTGGAATTTTGGAAAAAGTCAACGACCTAATTTTTTGAACGCACATTTCTCTATTTGCACCCCATATTCCGAGAAGCTCCTTAAGAGCATTTTTTTAGTTTTCAGGGATGACAACTCTAGAATCTTTCAGCAGAAAAACATGCATAAAATTGATACACATTATATCAGCCGCTGGAGGAGAATAGTGGAATTCCTCATTCTTCCGTTCTTATTGAATACGTAAAATTAATCTTCGTGATTTTTTAAGGGTAACATATCTTATGGTATCTGAAACAATTCATGATATCTCCTACCCCGAAGTAAATTTCCAATAACACTAATAAACATGCGGCAACCTAATTCCGAAGCAGGGTAGTAGAACATATTCAAAACAAGAAATTTCTCAAGCCCTACGCGGCTCTTGAGGAGAGATTTCCAAGATGGGGAAATAATGTGTAAAGGAGACGAAAGTGATGACTCATTATTTCAGACAGAGCCATGTCCCTGTTCTCTCGGCTAACCGAACACGAAATTCCACTTCCTAGTACTTACCTTTCGCCTCACAGTTTCTTGTGTTAAATGTGAATGTACTATCTTCGCCCAAGGACCAAAAAGATTCAAAATCTTGATATCTTTATTTGAGAGAACATTCGAACACGCAGACTCAGTGTGTGTGTGTCAGGTTTCCTTTCCGAAAATTTAAATGAAAAGTGGAATGACCACAATAGGATTCTCCAAGGACAAATGTTTGGCTTTCAAGATGCAATCTTTCCACTCCAGGGATATGATGAGTGATGAGGCGGCTAAGGAGGAACGCCGGGGCGGCGAAAACTACGTTATCGCCGCGTAGGAGGAAGTGGAGGAAAAAAATAACGATGTCATTCATGAGTAGGCACAAGTGTGAGGCGACGGAAGGCGCAACCGTGAAAAGCGGCGCCTGCCTGCAGTGGGAACTCACTCGTCGCTCCGTGGAGATCGACGCACTGGAAAAGGCAGAGAGGATTTCACGCACCGTGAGTGGGGAATGGGCGGGAGGAGATATGCATGCGAACGATGGAGGAAGAGTCGGCGTAAGAAGGCATATATATACACACGGGAGCGAGAGATTGGAAATAGGGAAGGGAGGAGGGTCAGAGAAGAGTGGTTAGTCCAGGGGGAGAGAGGTGGGTCACCCTGGGGGGCGAGGGTAGGGAGGGGGTGTAGTTGAAGAAGAGGGCAAGGGGTGGTGTGGCAGGAGGACTGCTCGGCAATCAAGTTCATTCAACTCGTACATTTACGACTTTCATCTGAAATGGAGAGGGGATCCCCTGAAGGGAGGGAGAGAGAGGGTGCGCTCGTGTGTGTGCGAGCACCCTATAT